>JAGJTL010000059.1:2382419-2416958 GCA_022063505.1 Calosoma granatense
CCCCAGTAACGTAAGACTAACTAATACGTATACACTAAGTACCAATATCAGTTTACCTCTGTATGTTCCATTAAGTACTTAGGATATGCTGTAGCCCTTGCAAGTGGAATGAAAACTATATGAATTTGAGAGATACTTTTCATAATTCTGGTTGATATTATTGTTTGATAATTTATCTATTCATAAAGAAGTATTGAAATTTAAATATTACTTTTACATAATTTAATAAATAATGCAACATGTGACGATCATGATATCCACTTAATTGTGTTACCGGGAACTGGTTGACAGTTCTTTTAGATAAAATGTTTAATCCTTCATCCTTCACCAATTTTAATAATCACAATAACGATTCTGTTTAAACAACACGATATCCTGTTAACCGTGATATTTCCACTTCTGGTCAACTGGAACCAATAAAATCCGGGACAACTTTGACAGATTGCTGAATACAATTACGGGTGAAAGGAAGTGGGAGGTGGAGAATGTGATTCAAGTATTAGTCCCTTGTATAGTGCAGCCGATGCTTTATAACAGAATATATTGGTGTACGCAACACCCCCTGACTGTAATTAGTTAATAGAACCCTCCGATCCCTTCTGGCTCGAAGCGGTACAATCAACGCACCATACACTGTCTTACTTTCTCTCTTTCTCTCTCTCTCTGTCCCCTACAAACAAAAACAGATGGGAAAGTTGCCTGGCAACTTCTGATTACCTGCCAACCGCGGAAAAATCGTGGAATTATTTTCAGCTTCGGTTTACAATTTGTGATAGCATTTAACGATTTTTGGGAAGATTTAATTTCAGTCTTGGTCGAACAAAGTTAGTAATACGGTTGCGTAGTCTGTAAAATTTTATGGAAGGATTGTTAAATACATATAGTAATATCATATTGCTTGTCCACAATAAGAACAATAACACTACGAATCAAATATTACGTAACAAAGTATCTAGGAATATCTGTATTTGTCTTATAATTTTTTTCCTTCATAGAAACTAATGCGAAACTATCTGTTTTCACATCAGAGACCATTATCGGTTATAAATGTCCGTATCGGCTGTCACTACGTACACATCAACATCTACTAACATTTCAGGGAACATCTCTTTTTCCTGGTACGATACAGTCGATACAAGACTACCGCACGTTGTACGGTCCATTGCTTCCATCACATCGCAACATTTCCATTTCATTGACGTCTTCCATCTACTTCGTTCGTTTACACGATAACAGTAATCGGCTTGAAATTTCCAAATCGCCTGACATGATAATGTAAACATAGTGGCATCCTCACTCATTCATTCCCTAGCCCGCGAGGTTTATACGACGATAAACAAATGGGGCCTGGGTTCGAGTTCCGCGAAGCATAGAACGACGCGTAGCAGGTCTACCACATTTAATCCCTCGGTTAGTTGATAACGAACAGCCTGGGAAGTGCGGTTCACGCATAATTCGTGCGTTTACGTTACGCGTTACGCGTCTACGCTATTATTACGGCACAAGTCGTATCGTAACTCGCGATCAAGGCATCCGCCCGTTCTGCGGTTTTTGATTTGTGATATGAGTTCGGTGAACAAAATTGAACTTTGAATAGAATATGCAGATATTTTGTTTCTCAATTCCATAATGCTTTATGTTTCATACTATCTTGTAGAATGGTACAAGAATGTCGTGCTCTTCAATATAAGAAATGTAGTTTAATATCAATTTCGTATCAGCCGTTCATACATAACTCAAATCACTGTATTCTTCTTCTATATTTTTTCAAAACTTGCTTTTCTCTACTCACATCTCTGTATCTAATTCTCCCAATAAATCTAGTGAATGCGTATACATAAATTACATTTTATGAATGCAAAGGACATATGCACTATAAGATATTCTTACATTAAACAGACATGCTACAATATTCCTAGAAAGATTTCTCGAAACTATAAATACATATTTGCATAAATTTCATTATACGTACATTCACATAGAACTTAATTCCATTGAACAAATACATATCTCATGTTTTGTTTGTGTACATTTTGGAATCCATTCCTTCTGTATCACTCTGCGATTCATTTCACATTCCTTCATTTCCTTGAAATATTCACCATTCATTCTTGTAAGCGTGGCACTGAAGATGTACAAAGTAATACTTGACGATAAAACAAAGCTTAGTGAAGAATTTAATATTCCCGCATATGAAGCAAGTTTTAGGAATTCGCGGATACTGAAATCTTCTTCATTTTCACTGAGTGAGGTTTTAGAACGTTTTATGTCAGAAAATATTGCGGGAAACGTGTAACTTAAAATTACTTGAACGTACAGAATTCATCATTAAATTATGAAAGTGTCCTAAAACGGAGCAAACCACGGAATCTCACTGAAACTCGGCCGCTAAATTAAATGATTCATAACGCGATTTATACCCGTGCCAGTGGCGGAGACTGTAATAGGGATTAACGGCGGAAATATTCTCTATGAAACAGGGAATGACAAAGACAATGTCATACATCTAAGATATATTAATAAACCGTTATACATACCAGCTGGGGTAAGTATATTCGTAGATACCAAATATTAAATATAATATTCAATGTTTTCGCAAGACTCTTCAGAACATAACTAAATATCTTTATAATTATCATCTAAAATAATCCATCAAAATGCCAACGAAACTTAATTGAAAAACACTTAAAATTTTATCTTTATTTCGCGTATCTTCCGTTCATTGTTAAGATTAGTAACGCTTTCAGCCTGAATCAGTTCCGGCTTCCGCAATATTTACTTTTACTAATGGAAAATTATAATATGTGACTCTAAAAAAACCTATTTGCAGAATCAACGTAATAGATTTATCTAAAATCCTCAGTTATCATTCGGAGTTGAGTCGGTAGAATTTTTATACTAAAATGTCCATGGATTTCCATTACGTACGAGCCCAGACCTGTAATGCTTTCCGAATCAATCACGTCACGTCCAGTGTATATCCGCCTTTATGGTAGTCTCGCGAAACTTTCTAATAAGGTTAGTAATTATGTTCATCCCCGCTGGGACCAAAACACGGGCGAAACTGGTAAAGTGAATGCGGCTTAACAACAAAAAAAGCGAAAACTCTGCAATTCTACAATAATTATGCAAATTGATTTTAATCAATTGGATTTGGATAATCGTTGATTGAATAAAAAAGATTTCTATTTCCTCGGTGACCGGAGAAAAAAGGATTTTTGTGAAAAAGTTTATTTAAGCGGAATGAAAAGTTTCGGGTGTGGGTTAAAAGAGAATTTGTTCGAAGTTTTCAAGCCGCCATTCGACGGAAATTGGAGCTGAAAGAACCTTTCGCGCGAACCTCCGTTCACATATTCATATATTTTTCGACACTCGCATTTACTGCACACCACCTTCGCTACTACAAGCCGAAGTTTCTTTGGTTTCTTTTTTTATCATTATTCCATGCAGGTGGGTAATGTACGATAAAACTTACTCACTCCAAAACGGTAGCTCGGGAAGCTAAAACAAAAATTTGTTTTATGAAGTTCCTCTTTTCTCTACACTTCCTTTAAGCCGTCGTCAGTTCAAATACAGTTGTAAGCTGAGATTTTTAACTGCCGGAAGAATACATATGTTATGGGCACGTATGAATAAGTCGGGGGATAATTTTCAAAAAGTTTTCCTAACTTATAGTCGGTAAAATATAGTGGATTACATTGTTCTTACGTCGTTTAGTTAAAGATGAGCTCAAATTTTTAGAGTTACATTGTGATCCAATTTAAACTTAGTTCATTACTTTACAGATATTAATTTTCTTAATATTATAAGATTTGCGTCATGCAAATTGCTTTCGTGTGAACCTATTAAACTCATATTAACAATAATATGTACATACATTGGAACCGTACTAGTTGACCAACAAAATCCAACAAGCAAACTCTATTTTTCGAGCACTGTACATTACGGGCTAACTGTTAGAATTTTCCGCATTCGGACGAGGAATTTTTCGTTTGTGCGTTCCATAAAAATACCCGATATAATAAATGTTTGCACATAATTTTGTTCTTTACACCGCCAACGTGACAACCAAAAAACGAAACAACTGATATTTATGAAGTTGGACAACTTATTTATCTCCGTAAGGATATTCATGTGCATGTACAAAAAGCATCATATCATGTACAGTGTATTCCTGTACACTGTAATCTTATTTTGTTTCTTGGCTATAAGTCATTCTTTATGCTCTTACTCCATGAAATATACAACTGTCTGTTTTTATATTTTCTTTTGAATCAGCTGCTGTCCACATTATTCAGTACTACAGTTTCTATTATATAATTTAATAAAATCACATTTATATACTGAATACACTTAAAGCAAATGAAATGTAATGCCTATTAATTTCCTGGCATTTCCAAATCGTATTTCTTGTCAGCGGTTGCAGACCTCCTGTCACGTGACACCAATTCGTCTACATCACAACATGGTGGTCGTCAGTACTGTCAAACGTACAACAAGTGATATTAATTATCAGGTGGTTTTGTGTGATAATTTCTAGGATAATTCGTGTGTAAATAGTACCTTGATATTATCTATATCATAACATGCATAAAACATACTCTTAATATGGAAAGTGACCGCATATTTCAAGTATGATATGCACTTTATAATAACTGCACATTTTTGTGAATATATTATTGAATACGTTCTTTGTCAAAGCAGCCAGCGGCTGATGATTAAAATGTAAATTTTGTTTGCAGAAAATTTTGGTTTGAAAGATGCGAGTAGGATCGATTATGATTTGTATTTTCAAATAAGTGTTTTATATTCATATTTTCCCTATATCGGTCTTTGTATAAATTTTTCAAGAATTAGAAAGTCAAACTTGTGTATTGTTAACAATAGCATAAGAAAAAAACTTTAAAACAAATAGGGTATTTTTATATTAAAATATATGCAGAGAAAAAAATGTATTCTTATTGTGAAATATGTTGTTTCATGATCAGCCTAGACCGATCTAGGCAAATCATGAATTAGGTTAGAAGTTTCATTACATACTATACCGATGGTACATGAAATGCCTAGGCTGATCATGAAACGACGTATTTCAGAATGAGACTACGACATGTACATTAATTAAAACCTGAATAAAGTAATGCTATCATAGATAGCAGTGTGTATGTGATTATTATACGGTATAAATAATATTTATTTAATTATACACTATATAATTCTGCATTTTTCGCCTGAATTAGGTTCTTTTGTTTTGCCGTACATTTTTATGATCCAACAGGCTGCGACCACTGAAATTACTTTTATTGCTTTATTATCAGTCTTTATGACATCTTTATGACCCCTCTAGTTTTCAAATGTTGTAAAAGTCAACAAAGGAGAACCGGCACGATTTTTATGGGCACATTGAATTTCCGACGCCATGTAATAATATCTAAATGGCCATTTTTATTTAGAAGTGTCATTTACAAATTCAGAGATTCTTTGCTTTTTTGAATGCTGTCATTCGTATATTTCTCTGCAGAAGTAATATAAGAGGCAATATAATTTTTTCACAGGACGAAATTTTAACTGAAATATTGTTTTGCAATATTATTTCATTTTAAATTGCCCATTTTCTGATTCATCTAAAAATATGTAATATGCATATAAAAATGATTAGTTTTAAACAGTTTTATTAGAGATAATCTATAAGATACTATAAAAAATTAGTTTTCCCTCGTATGATCTCTTGGCTTGTGTTTTTTGATAAAGCGCCAAAGGAATAATTTTGGTTTTGTTCAGATGTCATATAAATTTTGACTCAAATACACATAAATTTTTATACTTCCGCACATACAAATACATATCACATAAACACAATTCTCATAACACATCGTACGTTATGCATATAAATCACAACACATTTTTTTGTCCAATATCAATCTACTACCACTACAAACACACATATTAAATTTAGGAATCAATAAAGATGTACCTCATATTTATGACATTTTGCGTGGAATCTTCCATACACCTACCCACTTTCATATTCATCAAATTTTCATTTCGAGGTCACCAGCCGGTTTTCTTCTCTCAATCTTGTAAATTCGTCCTATGCTTTGTGCTCCAGTGAAGCATCCCACATACACACACACACACACATAGAGAGAGAGAGAGAGAGAGAGAGAGAAAGCTATATAGATACAGTGATATACGAAAACATCCCTAAGACTTATTGGTTTATACTGATTCCTCATAGATTCCTGTTAGGACACTACCCACGATTTTTTTATTTGAGAATATCCCGGGTCGATTTACAAAATTGCCGGTCACTGGAAATCCTGAATTGTTCCAGGATCGCAAACAAAAACAACACGCACCAGACGTAGTAAAACGTTTTTTTTTCTTATGGGAACTAAGATTTTGTGTTGGTTTTTTGGTGACATAAGGAATTGTTACCTTCATTCAATATCGTACATTTTAGCTTAAAGTAGATATAACCATAACAGGTATTTGAATTGGTTAATGCGGCGTACTTTAGTTGTTTGGAGCATACATTTTCATCCAAATTAGACGATTATTTTCCAAATCTTCCCTTTGTAAAGCAAGTGTAGCAACTTATTCTTCTAGTTATTGAAACAACCAATAAATAACTCGACAGATAAATCCCGATAACCTTCTTTCCTTATCTCCCAAGATCCACTCCTTATAGCTGTAACACTTAACATTATTTTTCTCTCTCACTCTCTCTCTCTCTTTGGAACAATAGAATACATGTTCAAACTTGCCCCCACGTACATATATCGTATGTACGGTGTTAATACTATTCCAGGTTGGCACGTGTTCTTCGTACAAGCACGTGTGTGCGCACGTGTACACATGTGAAGTATGCTCGGTGTCGGGGCACATACATTAGAGGATAACGCGCTAGCTCAGTCGCGCGTGCGTCCCTGTGCTTGAAGAGCTGCATAATTAAATGCCTTATAACTTTGCCGGATTCACTGGAAGGGTCTTTAGTAGGATAAGTGCTAATCCCTGGCGACTATAACTCAACCACTGTTTAATACTACGTGTAATGTACGACCTGCAATATCCGAAGTAATTGCAGAGATGCCGTCACATGCACTTTTCCATTATTATGTCTCCAATGGCACCGTTCAACCAGCGACACGTTATCTTATGCAAATATCTGCGTCAAGGGATTACTTGCTAAAAATCATGTTAGCAAGAAAGTATTACACGAATGTGCATTTTATAAGATTTGTCGGAAGATGGTTGAATATCTTTCTATTTGAGAGTGGTGAGATTTGAAACTGGTATTAATAACACTGAAAAATTTTCTTTGTTGTACAGATTATTTGATTGCATTCAAAATGATACAAATATGTACGTTAATTTTATTTTAATCTATTTTCAAAACTATTTAAAAATTATATACCGTCAGTAATTAGGATATAGCGTGATCCATTTCTTATCTAATAGTAATAAAATGTGCAAAAAGACAATAATGGCGATTAAACTAAAATAATACTTTTTATGGTTAAATAGTTCCATTAGCATTTCCATTGACAGGTCGTAACTATTGTTGTTCATTTCAGTGCAGTTATGTGTGTTATTTATTTATGATTACTTTAATATCTGCATGCAATTTGTTACTGATATTGTGATTGAAACGTTTTGGTAACTACTGGTTTTTGTGTAGGAGAAACCGGAATTGCCGTATTTCACATCTTTGTTTCACTAGCATTTGTCTTCTACCAAAGCTTCTTGGTTTTTATGGCAGTTGGTTATATATTATAGTTCAGGGACAAATATACTTACCTACCACATATCCCCACAAACGGGCCAACATCTCCACCTCCTTTAGTAGTAGCGCAAACACTAGTTCGACCAACGAAAGAGTCACTGTCTCTCCTAACCGGTCTAGAAAATACGTTAAACTTTTCTCACGAAAACCATAAAGAAAATCACACAGTTTCCAAAATTATACTCGACAAGGAAAGTGGCAATATTTTTAATACGTTATTAGTTTTAGATAACATGTTGGTTATCTAAAACTTAAAGTATTTCCACCGTCGTGAAGTTTAATCTGCAATGTTTTACCCCTATTATAATAATAATTACTTATAAATTTGGTTTATTCATGAAGTAAGTATTATTTTATGCAAAGTTTTGATACATTAAGATCCATGTTTTCTGAACATCCAAACAGTAAAACTTTTTTCTTATTTTTCCATCACAATTCTTGTGGATACTAACGGGATAATAAGTCAAATTAATTGCCTAAAAATGTAAAAATTATTACTTTGTTTGCATGGCGCTGACATAATAATGAATTGCTCGCTCGCCCACACAAGAAAGAAATAAAAACTTCACTTTAGTGGCATGCTGCAGTTTGAAATATAATTTCATTATAATGTCCATTCAGGTTAGATTGATCCATGAGGAAATTAATTGAATTTGGAAACAGCAGTAGCGAATCTAAATGTGTCTGTTGTTGTACGACGATGTTTGGGTTAGGCCCTTCCATACGTAATTGTTATGCACCCCTTCAGAGCCATATATTATTTGTAAATTCAGCCCATAAGACAAATAATATTAACCCCGCATATTGTATAATGGAGATTTGCATAGACTAACAACTACCAACATTTTCGGAATAATTTAATTTTCATCAATTTGAATGACCGATATTTGTTGGTAATAGTTTCGCATAATATGTCTGTCTTTCCTATCGTATTCAAAATATTATGAGTAGATCTCAGTACATACTTTGTACGCGTATATAATATTTTTAAATGATCGCTGGCAAATCAGTGCCATAGTATATGCTATATACTAATGGCTGCAGTGAATAGAGAACAGAGACTTTGATCATTCCAATGAAAACAAACGTTTCCTGACTGACCCTCGAATAACAAAACATGGAAACCACGATATGTCCCCCCACCCTCACCGAATAGCCACTGCTACTTCGGTGAAATGGAAAATACGGTCTGTAGTGATTTTGTGTTTTTTTTTGCGTAAATATCACGATCGTTATTTGCTCGGTGATCGCATTTTGTTTATCCTTCGTTCGGACCAAAATTGCTGTCGTACTGTTTCCATGACTCATCGTTGTTAGAGCACTAGGGAACACTGATCACCCGTTATCCCCATGTATTTTTGTTTGTTTGTTTTGTTTATTTACTTTCCGTAAATATGTACAGATGTCTTTGCCCCTTAGTACTGCTTTATTCACCACTGGAAATGAATTGGAACGTAAATTATTTGACGGGATAATATTCAGGATTCAGGCTTGAATTCACTTTTACATTATTATTGTAAATAACCGTTGCCTATGGTAAATATAGAATAGTAAAGCACTATAGGAATCAGATCTCTGACATGTCAGTGAAAAAATCTAAAAACATATTTTCGCAAAATAAAAACTTCATGTAAAATTCATCTCTTGGAAAGTTTTATTCTTGCTAACTTTGTACAAGACATAAATATATCATGATACTTCACGTCACTGTCAGTCATGTTACCTAACGAAACTATAAAGTTTCATAAGCTATTAATTTAGAAAAATACTGAACTTAACAACAGTGACAAGTGTTCATTGCTCTCTGGTTGCTGGGCTGGAATATATACATTACAGAAATGCCATTGAACAATTTAGATTCAATACGATTTTGGAATGATCCTGCATTATCGTAACTATTTATCGGATCATGGTAATAAATTTGATTACAATGGCACATGTTGAGAACTTCTGATATACTGCATGTACACTGGATTATTGCAAGCTCATATATTGATTCTACGCCAATAAATTCTCTAACAAAACTTCATTGTTTACAACCAAAATCACTGTTTGCATATTAACTAGGATCACTTTATTTACAATGACAACTATAATTCCTCAGCTGTTACTTATAAATATATTTATATACGTAAAATCAAAATTGTATCTAAATTTCCCATGACACAAATAATGTCAGTTTTCCAGTTAACCTAATCATACTTTTAACTGCGTTGTAACAAATGTGCATTGTTATGTTTTAATGAGGGATTAATTTAACTGTGACTTTTATATCGTTTTAATCTGTTTGATATATGTATGTAGCATGATACACAGGACAAAATAATGCAAATGATTATAAATATTAATTGCATAACATTACTGTAGGGAAGATCCCTATTTACCGAGAATGATGTAGTTTCATTATAATTACAATCTGTAATGTTACTCAGATTTAATCCTGTATATACAATATTACTTACAGGGCGAATCTGAATGTAATAGTTTAATTAGAATAACTCAAGGACCGGATGAAACAAGTTTAGTTCCGGCAAGAACACAAACAGGCTTTATGGGCCATGTAACCAGGAAACTCAAGAGTATGTTAATAAATTACTATTATTATTATTATTATATGTATATTTTATTTAATGTATTGTAAGGATAATTTATAAATGAACGCGTGAATAATTTCGTGCTTTCGAACAGAAATATTATCGTATCGCTAGAAATATAAATATATTATTCCCTGTGCAAAATATGTCAACAAACATGTCTTTGCAGTGGTGAGATTTCTACTCCGCTGAGAGAATCCCTTTCAATGAACCAGGTCAGAGGTCAATAATGCTTTTGTGACCGTTGAAACCAACAAAGCATGTCGGCCTCATGTATCACACATTGTACATATTCGTCCACTATGAGAATGGTATCTCTATCATGTATGTTTGTGTGCAGTTTTTTTTAGTTGTTGATAAAATAGAATTCTATTCAGCTAGAAAGTCTTGTTTACCTACTGAACACTTACTTCATAAATACAGTATAGCAACATAAATATTATTTATCGATACATACGTACTACATACATATGGTAATCTTATATGTACATGTATGTTTCTTTAGAGTTTTAACAGATATGCTCACGCACTAGAAAGGATAAATATTTTATTAGAATAGAAATCATTTCCTTCATTTTTTTCCACTAATTACTACATTATTACTGTTTCATTACAACTTTTATCTCTTCAGATAAAACATAAAATTTATTTAAGGAAAAGATAAAAATTTTAACGGCACTAAAGATAAGGGTTGATGACCTTTAGTATCAAATTTATTCGCGCAAGAAAAGAGCCAATAAATCTAAATTTATTCACCTATAAAATATAACAAAACAATCTTATTTTTTGATTTTCGTGCCTCTAATGTAAGTATACGGTAAAACAGCGGTAAATTTACAGACAATACAAGGTAAACTCTATTATTTCACAAGTATAAAATTTCACGTAAATGCACGTTTGTTTATAATAAAACTACACGGCCGTGCACTATAAAATAATTCATTACACTGACTTACTGAGTATTTCGCAGCTGCACTCCGTGCAAATGCAGATGAGATCAACTTTATTTTTTAATCCGTCAGCTTAGGTATGTGTACTTTATCTTATTTTTCATTAGGCATGTGCATTTTTATATTACAAGTGTGTAGGATTACATTAGATTTAGCTAGAGTTAGGGATTATTTTTAATGTAGTTTGTTGTTGGGTATTAAGGGAATTTATTTCATTTATGTGGTAGATGGTGTTACAAAACTTCACTTAAGTAAATGAGAAAACTACTCTACTATAAAGCCAGAAATACTGAACATTTATTTTTAATGAATCCATTTTAAATTAATTTAAGATTTCTTAGTATTATAGAAAAATTCATAGACTTTCCATCCAACAAGAAATTGAGTTGCCATGTGTAAAAGCAAACTGTACATAATGAATAATGCATAATGTAGTTCCTGTTGTATTGGTAGACTATTTTCCATGTCCTAATTCTTCTTGCTTTCATTTTACAGTATTCCATCCCTTTCATTTAACATGTTTACACCGCACCACGTTCCCCTTTCACACGGTTATTCTACTCTCTGTGCACGTACCGAACAATAGTTGATAAATTCGCAATAAAATTTAAGCTTAAACAAAAACCCGTAATTTGTCCTTGTCCTCGTGCCAAAATGTGTAAGCAATGAGTCTTCACAGACGCAACTAGAGAAGAAATATTTTTAATGGACAAACGTAACCATGGTTACCGCGCTACCAACGGTTTGCCATTTGACAAATGACTGCGCGCGCTGTCTCCGCAATGAGAAATGGTTTATGTACCCTTTGGGTCCATGGTGCACGCGCCCAACCATAGCCTCACGTTTTCCCTGTTACTCGCTCTTGTCCAGTGCCTCCTAAACAGTTTATATAAATGTCCACCAGACCCAATCCGAGCATCAAATGTCTAAATTCTAATTACACAGTATATCAGATCAGACATACTGCTTCAGTTATAAAAATACGCATAAAACCACTTTAATATTGAAACCTCTTAATATTATTACACAAACCTATTCAAAGCATTCTCCAGAAGTCTATTCACCCCCGGTTTCAAAACTAATAACATTTATCAACGGCGTATAAAGAAGGATATTTTTCAAAACTTTCGCCGTTAGTTCCAGTCTTTTTATCGCCGTTTCTAATCATTTTAAAAAGTTTCCAACGACAGAAATGTTCTTGTACAGCACTATGACATTTCACTACTATCACACACACACACACGTTCATTTCCCTTTAAATAAATGTTGAGATAGTAATGCTTCACATCACATTCATTTTAAATTGTCAGAAAACTCATTTATTTCATAGAGGCTGGTGAATTGATGCCGAATAATAATTGTGTATCATTGACCAGAAGTCTCAGGGCTATTCATTCTAATGTGTAGACGGAAATAAATATTAATGGTATATGCTATTACATTGAAATATCATTTCAATTATTTTCTACTCGTATTACATCGTTTTGTTCTCATGTAGGCGTGTGACGTAATTACAAGTTACGTACATGATGATGTGGTGCTATTCATTATACCGTAGCATATATATGTAGAGGGTGCGTACAACAAGCTAATAATGAGTAATGCTTTAGAATTAATCACAGACACACTGCGTATCATCAACACTATAGACATTGTACTTGGAGTAAAGAAATCAGCGCTGTCTATAACCGTTAAAACTTTCATCTTTCAATGATAATGATCTTTTCATACGCTACAATACCCTTCGTGATTCAATACAAACATAAATAAACAACAAAATAAAGACAAAAAACTCATGTTTCATTATTAATGGCTTTACACAATACAAAAAAACAACAGAACGAAATTGAGAGCATCGGATAAAAAAAGATAGAATAATCTATAAACTGTAGATGTCAGTGCAAGAAATTCATTTGTCAAAAAATCGATCAGCATTCTGACTTAATTTATTCTCGTTCAGAGTTGAAAATTAAGATTAATTGCTGCAGCTCAACATTATTAATGAGAACATTGATCAACGAACATAAAACGCGCAAAGATTACACAGGGAGCATTCAGGATTCGCCTGGGAGCAACAGTTAATATAGCGTGGCAGCAGCAGCAGCAGTAACGCTACCTACATCTGCCTATCAGCCATCTAGTGGCTGTCTGTGCCAGTGCCATATTTCAACGTCTTGGGAAATTATTTCACGGAAATATTTATAACAAGCGATAAGTTTATTGCTTTTAAAATAAATGCTCTATAACATATAAGATGAAATATTCCACTGACAACCTTTTCAAGTATAAAATAGAGTCACAAATATTTATAATACATATCAAATGTGTCGTTGACAGAACGAAGACTACTGTAATTCATAATATGTCGGACGATTAACGTTCTTTGTTTCTATCCCGAAAGGAAATGCTAAAATCTTACTACTACAGGTAACTGGAATATTATATGAATATGTGCGTTTCTAGTGTTGTGTGCCAAACATTCCTCATTCCGCGTTATCTTGCTGCTGTCTAAACATTTATTCTTCTTCGCTTCGGTATTCCGAAATTCCTTCACCACAATGAGAAATATCTGTTTACACACCACAATAAACAAAGAAGTCCAATATTACAATTTACCAAAATCCTAATTGTTTTACGAACCACGCCTCTATCTTTTATTTGTATTCCCTGCTCGGTGCTGGTCTGTAGACTTGACGAAACACGCAGAAGACGGTTGATTGGAGTGGGTTGGCGGTAAGATATATGAGGGATGTAACAGCTGAAGAGAGTCGGTGTAGGAGGAGGAGAAGGAGGAGGAGAGCGGGCATAATATGGAAGGAGGTTAAATGCGGGCGGCCCTTCTCGCCGATGTTAACTTTCGTCTGTTAATAAATCAAATGCCCTTGGCAAGATACGCCATACCTCGGCTGCTGAACAAAGTTATAGGCTCTCTACACCACGGCGACCACGGGTGAAAGTGGGTTTAAACTGGTACGAACCAGACGGTGGGGGATGTGTGGGAGGCAAGCAAGATGAGATATGCAATGGACCGACAATGGGTCGTAAAGCTCGACGTTTCGTGAAGCGACCACAGGAGGTTGTGTGCAATCCAGCGAACTGCAAAACCAATAGATTTTTCTCTAGCCATTACGGTCAAAGAAACAGTTCTACACGATTATTTGAAATATCAGCAACCGGTAATCCTAAAATTCACTATTATTTACATCTTCTGTTGATTAGACTGAAGTTCCCATAACTATCTTAAAACATCCATTTCAAATTGAAATGCGAACCAAGAAAATATAATTTAAAAACTTCACTGGAAAACAAAACAATTTTATGTTTGCTACGTGCTTCAACATGAAATATTCTTTCAAATGATATTAACGTCGGTTTTTATTAAACACACAGTACGGTTCTGGTTGTCATTGGAAACATTTTCACTCCTGTATCGTTATACAGACTGTGCTCCACTTTGTTTCGACTTACAACATTATAACGAAATCCACAAAACATTTCATAAACAGCGGCAACCGAGAAAAAATATCGTCTTGACTATAGCCAATAACGGAGTCATTATTTCTGCGTGTTTTTGCAAAGGATGTGTTTAGCATATTTTGTCGGTCACCACAACTGCGGACGATACAACAAGGCTTAACGGGTATAGAAGAGAGACATGATGAAGGGACGGAAGCGGAAAGACGCTCCAGAACCCAAAGTTGGCTAAAATGAAAACAGTTTTATTTGTTTGAATTATGACTACGGTTGGGCCCGCAATTATCATCTTGCAATCTGAACATAAATCATATTTAAATGCCTTGTGCAATCCCCACTTCTGGCACTACGAACAATAGCACCCATCCAGCTCACCTCCCTGCTTCTCGCAGCAACCACTTACATCAGAGTACAAGCTATCTGTTTTGCATGGGCATGCGTGAGATTAGGGGTACTGCAGAAAATATGTTCACAAATATTTGTCTTGTTGGTTGTTTACAGAAGTGAGTGAAGAAAGGGAACTTACTGAGTTAACTCATAGATTACTTCCATCTGCTACATGTTTACTTCCATGTGCTTCAGGTAGATGGTACTGCAGTGATAAGTGTAAGATTCAGGTTACACTATACTGTATTGTACAACATGAATAACGATCATATTACATTACTGCAAACACTTAATCTTGTATTTGCAGTAAGGTTGTTAATAGATAAGAAAGATAACGATAGTATTAAAATTGTATTTACAATTAACACTCGTTAAACAATACAGACTCTTGTACCATGGTTGATAGGAGTGGCATGTAGAAATGTAGGGTAGGTAAATAACGGTCAGAGTACCATTTTTGCAAATTCTAAAAATACTCGTATATCCGTAATTTCTAATATGGATATTACGGTACAATTAATACTGGTACATATAAAGTATGACTGGCTTATATAACACAGGTAGTAATCTTTCATCAAACACTTGTTAATTCGAGTGTAACAATTTACGAATGAGTTAGACCACAGAGATGAAATCTCCTGATTATAAGGGAGACGTAATACGCATGAAAGCGTAATTTTAATAGCCTGCTAAACAGTTAATGGATTGGAAGAAAGCGTAAATTTACGTCAGTTTCTCGAATTTCAGTCATCATATAAATGATAATATTTATATTTGAATTGCTAATTATTATTCACCAAATAATTTAATTAGTATTATAACTTCAGTTCCTAAAAAATTACAATTTTCCCCCTTTACGGATACTGGGTTACAGAAAGAATATTTTTTAATTAATTTCGTTATGCCTTGTTCTAATTCTAAAACGTCTTAAAAGTCTTTAAAGAAAAAAAAAATGCTTTAAAGACTGTAAGATAAAAAGGAAGTTCGCTGGAAATATGAAGTGAATTTTCATTAGTGCTTGTAATGTGTTCTGTCATTGAATTAGTGTTGTATACTTGTACATAACGGATTCTTGAGTTTATTGCTAATTGTAATAAATCTTATAAGACACTAAAGTTTTATACGATATTGTTCCGCTTTATTGTACATTAAATCGGCTTCATTCCATTCTGTATATCCTGTTAATAGCCAATAATTTCCGTTGCTTATCTAAACATCACATAGCCCTGGTACACTATTCATAAAATTTAATCGGTACCAATGAAATTCCAAATTAAACAACTTCTACTATATTGATAATAAATATAGTGTGTATGTTTTGTTTTTTATTCATAATTAATAAGTAAATATATTTTACACTAATTTATATGCGAAACTTGAAAGCAATTAGCGAGAGCGCGATTTTTTTATGTACACAATTATACTGACATAATACTTTTTATTAAATCAGAAAATGTTTCTCAGAAATTCGTTTTTCTTGTAATTTAGACTAATTTTTTATCACAAAAGAATTCTCAGAAATGAAGTACATTCTCTGCAACGCAGCAAACAAATAAACGAAATAACAAAATAAACTGAATTTGCAGCAGCTACAAAAAGCACCGAGATTTATTCTCGTCTATTACAGGATTTCCATTTAAATTGTTGCAACAGCCCGTCAGACTTAAACAAATTAGTTCTTGTTAGACTTCCACTACTTGTAATAGTCGTGACAACTTGGCTAGTTCCATGCTCCATCACTGCGGTCGTTGGAACAGAGATGTATAAAATGATTTTATAACATCTTTACGTCGCTTTTATGCCATCCAAACCATCTCGAGTATATCTGCTGCGTTTTAGGAAGTGATACATTCCCTGAATATGACGCCATTTTCTTCCACTTGCAAATGTGGATTTGTATTCAGCAGCCAACACTGTATGACTGGAATGGATGATTTTGCGTTTCCGTTGTCGCATGTTGTATTACTGATGCGTGTTTCTTATCCCTCCATTTTGAGGGCTTCCATTTTTTAACTGCTAATGTTATTGTTTATATCATTTTTATTTCATATTTCGACGCAGATGTAACGCATAAATATACTCTGATGTTTTATATCCATATATTAGACTGGCAATAAATATGTTTTCTCGTTGTGTAGTGAAAAGAGAAAAATTTGGCTTTCAAATGTATGCATATTTAAAATTGTATTTTGTGGTCTAGATAGGTTTCATACTTCTTCCTAAATGTATTTTAGTTACATTTTGTGGATATGTTGGTATTCAATACAAATTCTCATATGTAGTAGTTTCATTTCATATATGAATGTAATGTATTTCAACTGTATTATAACTAAAGTCACCAAACATAGAAATACTAATATGGCAAATAATTTAGCATCCGGATATTTTGGAGAAATGTTATAATAAAATGTACTTATTTCCGGCAAAATAATAGTAGTGTATTTCAGTAATAATAATTTTGTGTATTGTACACGTTTATACTTGCAGATTGAAAACTACAGAAAAATTTTGCCTTAATAACTCTTGCATGCTAGATAACTGTCAATTATTACTCTAATCCATGTCATAATGATTATAAAATGTATTTTTTTCTATTAATGAAAATTAATTGTAGAAAATTTATAATCATAGCATCTTTAGCATTGTGTAAATGAATATTATCCATGTATCGAGTGGATTTAATATTTCATGATTCTCATCTGGTATGGACAGACTTGACACATATGCTTGGTACACACATATGTTTGTATAGACACACATCGCATATATGGTGTATATGTAGTTACGGAGCTTGGGCAACATGTGTAACATGGCCATAACACGCAGGTTGGCACAATGGCCCTAATGCGTCTGGCATAATGGTGTATAATTTATGTTAGGGGTGCGTAAACACCTGCACTTATCGAGAGGTCCAATTTAGGCATCATGCAGGCTGACAATTCGCCAGTGCCACCAAAACTCTAATCCAACCAAACACTCATCTACCACCACAGCTACGTAATATTTACTTTCGAAAATTATTCCAACATCCTTCCTTCACTGCTGATTAAAAATCAACATTTTCTTCTGTCAATATCCGAGTAGATACCGTAGGATCAAGATCAAGTCATCAAAATCTATGTCATCTGAATATTTTCTTTTCATTTTCTTTTTCAGGAGGAAAGATTTCCGCCGGCTCCGGATGTCACTAGACGTTTAGGAGGCACCCCGTCACTTTCCGCTAAACCGGAGGTGACATTCTACCGGAGCAATTCTACTCCGGGCACTAGCAATAGTTCTAGCACTGGCTCCGCATCTTCCAGTGAGTATTAAATAATCATACTCGTACTTTCTATTTCTACATTTATCATAAATTGCATTTATAGTGTTTACTTATTACCATTGTTGGTTATGTGTAACTAATGCAAATATCGTTCTATATTCTGTAAGCTAGTTATTAATCTATTAATCATAGAAGAAAATAAACGTTCATTTAGCTTAGAACTATGGATTGTAAACGTAAACAATTGTTTGTAAATAACACAGACTAGTATTAATTGGAACTTGTTGCCCGCTGAGTCGGATGTTGTTTGAGTACTGCTAGCTGTGATGTTCACATGTGGCCGTGTATCAAATGTCGTCCCGATCATGAATTGAATAGCGCATAGTGCTGGGGTACACACGTACGTGTCCCTCATACAATTACTGGCGTATGTTCATCCCTTGTCGCCAAGTGCAATTTAATCCTACCAGTCCGGAAGCCCCGGCTCGTCCTATGAATGTCCCGATCATCCTTGCGCACTCGCTCAACCACACAAAGTGAATATCAATCGACCACGACAGTCCAGTCACTCAAAATACATTCCCCCGGGGGGGCAATAACTCGACTAGAGTATATTTGTCTGGCACTCCTGTATCTCTCTATTGTCCTGTCGTGTTCTCTATGTTTACTACACACAACTCTCTGTACTGTGCCTCCAGCTTTACATACTTGCTATTACCGTACACTTGTCGTAATTTCACTTTAGTGGAAGAGTATTTATTACCAAATTAATTCTTCAATTCTGTAAATCAGTTCTTTCACATTATCTTACCTCAATTCGTCCTGTCTAAGATAACATTTCTTTCATCAAAGTACGAAAATGTTGTTGTACACTTGGAATTTACGTTCATAATATCAAAGTTATCGCTGTAGAGTTTCGTTGCGTTTGAAACTAGTGTTTGGGAAAACATCCTATAGGTCTTCTGTACGGCTGGAGTTACAAGGCATTAACACAGCACTTTATCGTGCGGTATAAGCTAAGCTAGTCGGCTTATATGCGACGCTTAAGCTGAGTTGAGTGTGTTGTCCTTTATATTATGGAAACGAGGTCGGCCTACGCTATGCCAGGGTTTATCAAATAATCAAACGTGCCGCATGATATTGAAAAGATACGCGAGCTTCTGATGGAATAAGTGTATAGGTATGGATAAAAAACATGACAGTAATAGCAAAGTATGATGATAGTTTAAGCATTTGTTTCAATTAATAAATGAATTGTTAACTAAGAAAACTAAATGAGAACAGTAGGAGATAGTTAAACTTTAAACAATTCATATAAAACGAGTAAGAAATTGTCGCTAGGTTGCATTAAAGATTGCAAGTTTTTATCAAGGAGTTCATTGACTTTCTCTTTACACCTGTGCCTGTATTGCTTTGTTAATTACACGTGTACACATGTGAACAAAACTCCATTGTTAATGGTAATATGTCACACAATGACATCAATTATGTTAACTGAAAGCCTTTATTTTGCAAGCTGCTCCAACTAGGTGTGACTGCAAACTACTTCCGCCATGTAACACCAGTAGACATTCGTTTCTTTTTCAATGGCATTTTGTTCTTATGGAAAAACAAATCTATAAACAAAAAATCCCATTGAGTCTGTCATTAATTTCTATATGTCGATAATATATAATACTGTTTTGGTACAGAAACACGAGTTTCTTTTGATGAAAAACGAGTTCTTTAGTTTCTCGCTTACGACATAAGGAAGCTTAAACGACTCGAAAGAAAAAGGTGGAGTCACTCGGTCAAACACCATCAATATTCATCTCAACAAGTGTCGCCAGGAGAAAAAGCGAATATCGACTCTAGGGCTGTACAAAATCACCACATTTTACAGACATCAGATCCTTAAGTTTTACGTATTCATTAGATATAAGGATATCGACACCCAGTATAATCACCGGATGTGGCTTTTTGTATACGTACATAGTAGTGAACATCCTAGCGGTTACTGTTTTGAATTTAAAATGAAAGGGCACACAGGGAAATTTCCGTCATCGTCCACATTTGTACATCCCTGATTTAAGCCGCGCTTAATAAAGACGGGAAGCACAGTGAACAAGTGCAGAATGGGGTCGACTGAATCGCAAACCGTCATATAAATAATTATGAATAAGTCTGGACTGGCCCAATGCCAGGGGTTGTCGGTCCGTTGGGAACCTCCTCAGCAGAAGTATTGCTCTCAAGTATCAAATAGAGCTTGCAGCAGAAGATGGTGACCAAATATCAGATCCTACAAACCGATGTCCACTCTTAAAGTGTTACGTTTTCATTGCTAGCCGATAAGGTTTTATTGATTTCTAGTCAGTACGAATGGAAAAAGGATAATTAATGCTATGCTGGTAGACTCGTGCTCCGTCCGTTAACAGTTTTATAATTTTCACACTCCCACAGTTCAGATGCTAAACTGCAAACGGGTCAATGCTTGTCGAGTCCAGCCTAAAAACTCCCCATGTTTTTGTTGTTAAAGCATTGAAGTCTTTCGTCATTTTGAAGCAAGTACCTCATACACAGCGTTTGTACATCGAAAAAGTTAATGGCACGTTAAGTTATGAAAAGAGATTTTAGTTCAAGCTCTGATTTTCCTGCGGCATAGTCGTCGATATTATGCTCGCAGCATAAAGCGACATCTACAGAATGAAATGTTAATTGGTGTTTTGCTGCAAGTTCTAGGGTTGATTAATATGGAAAACTTTGGACAATTAAAGCCCGAATTAGGCGATGACAGCAACGTTGTTTTGTTCGAATAGAAATTTTCATTTGGCACATTTACAATACACCATCTATTCAACCGTTCCCCTGCTCAATTTGTCTTAATCTTCAACTGAAAAACAAACTTTGGTTCGTTCGAATTTCAGTTAACTATTGATGAAATATTGTCACAATCGGACACAAGTTAATACACGTACAATAACATGTAATAAAACATTGTTGCGGATAAATGAACAGAATTAGTATAGTTAGTATCTATTCAATGTTGACATGAAATGAGTAGTAAGTTGCATCGTCTATTTTGTACAGTCACAGTTCGCTTATTCGGTCGTTACTCGCACGAGTACGACGTATTTTAGTAAACAAGAACTTATAACCTAAGTTTTGCTACAAATTCCTACTTTAAAGTTAGAAACTAGTACAGGTAAGACGTATAAAAGCTCTTTGTATTGATATACACAGAACATTGAGAAACGCGTTGCACACCGTCGAGTCTATTGCACGTCGCCAAGTTTTATCTGAAGGTATGAGATCTACCCGACCAGATAATGACACTGATTTCGCAGTGTAACGAAAGTTTATTTACTAGAATTTTACAACTAGTTCTTACAGGAAATTCATTGCGAACGCGCTTATCAGAAAATTCTAGAAATGTTATTCGCAATGTAACTTCAACGGAAACGACTTATTTTATATTTATTTTACAAAATACTACATAAATCAACAAAGTAAAATAGTTCTTGTTATAAAATGTTAAAGATTATACAAATGTTAAATATAATACAAATATTATTTATGTAAATAACATATCAATTTTATAATATCCTTCGCGTTAATGAAGTTTAATTTGTATACAGAATATTTTGTCTATTATGTTTTATATGCCAACATTAATATAGCCATTTTCCATACAAATTATTACACAAAGCTATGGAATTCAACCAAATCGATTTCAATAATAAACATTTCTATGTGCAATGAATGAAATACAGTGTATTAATATTAATTATCATTATAGTATTGTTTCTAGCTTGCTGCATTCAATTTTGTCAAATAATTTCATACATTATAATTACATTACGTATACATTTCTGCTATTTGGCAAATAATGTTTTTCATTTAAAATCTACTTAATAACGGTCATATTTAAGCATTCTCTCCGTTGTTCGGTTTAATATTTTTGAAGAATATATTTTTATCATACACATGCACGTATCTATAAAGTATAAAAAACTACAAATCTATATTATATAAGTACGTTTGTATAAATCTGTGTATATGTAACTATTGGCTCTGTCTTTCCCATTAATGAATGAATGCAAACGGACTGGTTTAGTTCCGATTCTGGTAAAACAATTTAATTTGTGGTCCACGCTAGGCAAATACTACGTATATGAATATGAAATGTGTACCAAGCGCGCGGGTCGTTCTGATTAATCAAAGCAGGAGAGAGAGAGAGAGAGATAGATACATATATGTATATGTCCTCTATATACAGAATCTAGGTTTCAGATTCGCCCAAACCAGACTAGATTACGTTACACTCCGACGGAAACTCGTCTAAAACTTCTCCGGTATGGATTTTGTGGTTAGCTATTATTACATAACTTGTTGTGCTAGAGATCTGATTATATTGTAATACGTTTTCAAGTGTTACAGTTAGTTAAAGATTAACCGTAATTATACTACTAACCTCCTGCACTCTATATAACTAAACAATCATCCCTTAGTAGAATTCTGTGTTTATTTTTGCACTAGATATTCTATTATATTTATTTAAATTCTAAAATAAATAGGCAAAAAAACAACATCAGTATTTTCAGAACAAATTGTTGCGCTTGGAACTCGGCAGGTCCTTAGCTCGCTATATGCACGCGTGGAAAGGAGAGAAAATTGAACATGTAAATTCTGAAATTGAAAAAGTTTAATAGTTTTTATTTTCGTAGATTCACTTGTCTAGATAGTGGCAGATACCTACTCACTTAAGAAATAAAATTGTTTTCTGTATTCCTTGATTATATACTTCTGAATTTCAAAACTTACATAAGAGTAAAATAAAATAGTTCAACACAGTTAAAAGAAAAATATGTAGTGAAACGAATCAAATGCGTACAGCTATTTTCGCAGTTGATCAATTAACAAATTTCAAGGCTGCCATATATTTATAAGATAAATTATCGAAAGAAAAATAAGAGACATTGTCTAAAGCTATGTCATTATTTTCATATTAAACAGGCGGAAGAGCTTCAAATGAGTTTTACAAGTAAAAACTCGCGTCCAACAACAACAAAAGGGACAAAATGCCATGCTACATTGCTAGTAAGAATACTCTTTATTTTAAACTTTCAAGAATTTCTAATTTCTTTGTCATATGATTGCCTGTAATAAACGTTAAGTTTTCTTTTAAAAATTCTCATTTTTAAAATAAAAACGCGCCTGCAAACTGTGTAACTTTCTGCGAGTGTGTGTTGGATGTGAGGCGCACTCCGTTTCTTTCTGTTGGTGGTGGTACTTTGCAAGTTTACAGAACATTAACCTAGTTTTTTTTTCAAGTGTATACATTTTCCTCGTCCTTTTTCAAAGCTTGCGCCCTTTTCAACGTTAACCGTAATAATGAACATACTCGAAACATTGATTTTTATCTTTTTCTAATTACTCTTCAAACACAAAGTACTCTATTTAAAATGTTCTTACATAAAATGGCCTTTGATCCTGATTAAATCTTGACCAAGCTAAAACAAATATCTCCGTATTCGTATAATATTACCAGTCAAACGTTACTTTTATTCAGCACGATAAGGATCCTTGAAGTCGTTCTTTCATTGAGAGTACACCACAAAGATAAAACACTTATCCCTGTGATTTATAAAACACGAGTTTATACTTTATTTCGATGTACGTTTATTTTCAGTAAATATTTTGAAAGAATTAATAATAACTCTTCAAAGAAACTCTGAAACATATGACTTTTACTTTAAAAGCAAAATATTCTGTTAACTTTGAATTTCCTTCAATCGTAAATACATATTTATTCGGTCAACATCTTTAATTGGCTATTAGGCAAGAAGGCAATGTTTGCCAACGGTAAATCCTTTTTGATACTTTCTTTTAATATCCTCACGTAATGTACATCGCAATATGTACATTTTACAGCTTGGATGGATTCATCATGATTTCGTTAGGTTATGAACCCAAGGATTTGCTAAATGAAGTACTGAAAGCCATGTTATTTCATTCTTTTTCATCTAGATGACTATAAGTCATCATATCCCTTAGTGGCTTCAGTCAATCTTCTGCTTTTTCCTTAGAAACAAATCTTTTCTTTATGTCAAATAAAATCCGTCAAACGGCTTCTCTTTTATCGTAAGGATGTCTACCGAAAAAAGATACAATCTTCACAGTTAGAAACCGGATAAGTAATCTTGAGCAGTTGTTTTAATATTAAATAACAAAATTTTCTTCCATGTCTTGTTGCCAAGCAACACCAAGCAAACAGTTGTTCCAGTGTCAGGTACGTCTGTTTGTTCCTGCATTTCAAGGCTAGTACACCACTGTACACGTTAAACGTACAGGATATGCTGTATCACGGTGCAATTCCCCACTGTGTATGTAAATGCTAGTGAATTATTCGCAGCGGAATGCATAGCAAATGTTATTCAACCACGTCATAATCTTATTCCATTAGTATTGTCTTAAATCCAGTTTGACTGTTACAGCAGTTCAGTGGGTAATTTACATGCATCTTAATTAGAGAGAAGAATGTATATGTGTGTGTGTTTGTCATATATGGATATGTGTACGTGTATAGTAATAGATAGACTTCTCTAACTTAGTTAAGCCATAGACTCTAGTTAATTTATCTTAACTATTACGTGCGAAACTTATCAGAACACCAAGAATTAATTATCAATATAGAGTCAGTTTCCACTACAAATAAAATAGAGCTAAATTGATTAGAGAATACAGTACAATAATATGACTTGACAATATTCGTAGGTTTAATTAAATTCAAAACTGTCGAAATTGTATACGTTCGTTCTCGCTTAGATTTGCTAAAATATGCTCATATGTTCCAGTTTTTAAACTACAATACTTGCTTTTTTTATAAAATAAAATGCCTATTAAAATTAATATTTGATGTTTTATGATTAGAAGAAATAATAGAAGCAATACTTCACAAAAGCATTCCTTACGATTTTTTATTAACTTTTATGCGTACCTTCTCTTACACATACAAAGACTAATATTTCGGTAATCTAATGGAAATAGCTATGTAAATTTGGACTTATTACAATCCGTGACGTTCCATGCTACGCACACGTAATTTATGCAGTCCACAGTTTTCTAATTTACCCGTACGAACAAAATCCTCTAACTCCTGCTAAATAATTAATCCCGGTCCACGTGCAGCAGGAATCAGCAGGACCCAAGTGAAATATTCCTATGTCGGTCGTTCGAAAAGAATTGGGAATATAAGCCAACCTTCGGTCGTAAACTGTTTCATTTTGGCGTAAATTACACCCGAAGATGAGAAATTACGACGACTAGCTGTCGAAGAATATGCTTCATCTGCGGCAAACTGTGTAAAAAAAATGTTGTTCCTAATTTTTATTTTTGTTGTGGTAAAAATGATTGCAACACGAACGCAACTTTATAAATACATAAATTTCAATTGGAACGCAAGGTATAAAGTTTATTATTCCAGTTTACGGTGTACGGTTATTGTTCGCTGTAATACTGACTTCATGGAATCGTATATTGCTAATTTGAATATCGCCACAATTCTGAAGTTAACGTGCAGTTTTTTTTTGTATAAAAATTTTAATAAGAATTTACGTCCTAATTTTGGAGAGATGTCTGCAATTTTTTGGTATTTTATTACTTGTACAGAATGTTATGTTGATAATCAAAAATAACTAACAGGATTGCCTTTTCGTAAGTTTAATAGCTATCAGATGTTTATAAAACTACTATAGTTTATTCTTCATTTAGTTAAAAAAATGATGCATTTCAATTAACTGACTTATATTTTCAAATACAGATTTATGAGCAATAGCGTGAAATCTTTAGAAAAAAAGAGAATTTACTATAAATGTATACTATGAAAGGTAACGTTGAATATTTCTGCGTCAAACATTTTTGCCTGCAATTATTTTACTTCAATATTACGTTCTTTAAATGTAATATGCGCCAATTAAAATCTCGGCAGCCGGTCCTGGCACGTGGGACACCTATCTGCATATTCTGACGCGTAGCGTCTTTCACAATTAGCCTAAGAATTCATAATGTAGGACCGAAGCAAGAAAGGCGGTGCAAAGTGACATTCCAAGAAATTTAATAGCATCGCCGTATCTTTGCCAGTCTCATTGGCAGCGTCGACGTGGTACATAGACCCGGAGGGGTCGTGACCCCCAATCTCCCGGTCCATTCGACGCCTGCTAAATGACAGCTTCAGATAGCGCTAGTACTGTGCTATAAGACAACACTTTATACAAGACATTGCCGACGAAAATATCCGTACAGATACGAACCTCTACATTTCATATATTTCTTTTATTTCATTTCATATTTATACCGTTTTACTTTCGACACCATTTTGTGAAATTTCTATATGTTTACTTACATATTATATTGCCAGATACTGTTCATATACTTATGTGATAATGATATTTCTCCCAGTGTATATGTTCTTGACTTGAATTGTTGTCACTAGAGATAAGTCTGAAAATGCTACATGCCAATGTACAATAAAGGTATTTATATCGGGTTTCTAGGACTAGCTTCAAGTTTTTCGAATTAAAAACGTCCAAACGAAACTACATTGCTTAGTTTCCCATTTGAACACAATCGCTCTCCATGGTATTAATAGTTACTAATACCGACAGTGCTGATAAATGTGAATATTTATTATGACACATTTTACAATTGTCAAGAAATAACAAGATGTCGACTTCCCCTCGACATCACAAATACGCCACGTTTTTCTCCTTTCCATGCAAAGGAAACAGAAAAACCTGCAATATTTCAATTTTAATTTAAACTTCTAGATCGCAACGTTTTCTCACGACGAGTTGTAAACATTTTACGACACGTTATTCGTCAACCGGCAGGAGATAATATTTTATAATTTTGTGTGGAAATGTATAAGTTTAATCTAAGATACGCCACGGTGTTGTTCACTGGCATATATGCATGCACGTACTCGTACACTTCCGTTTACTACAATGATGTCACTTCCGGTTGAAATATAGCGACGCGTTGTACAACAGACGCGAGTTGCGGACTTTCCTTAACTGGGACAGTGAAATTTTTGTCCCTCCTTGAGACAGTTCATAAATTTCATGGCGCACCACCTAGACTTGGTTTATTGTTGTAAAGTTTCGGCGAAATTGTTTTGTTGCTTAAAACATGGCTGTTCGTATATATTTTACAACACAAAATAAGGTCATACCTCTCATAAATGATCTAAGTATTACCAAAGGGATATTTTATAATTTTCATTTGGAACATTTCATTATCATGATATAATCATTAATGTCATACATGCGTTTCAGGATTACGATGTAAAAAGTATCTCATTATAAATGACACTGAAATGACAGGCGCATAAATTTAATTAGAACATATAAAATATAATAATATCATGTGGATATATAATATTAAACAGAAGACTAAAGCATTATTCTGGAAGGATTATAATTATGTAATTATATCGCTAAGCCAACGTACGTACCTATCAAATATTCTTTCACTAAACACGCGTTCTCAAGCCGGTAAATTTCGCTTTAATCTGATGTGAACCGAAACATCTAGTAAGCTGGGCTTCATAACGGCACAGTACACCTAAGTGTCACCTCAAAGCATCCTAACCAAACACAGCCGGTAAATCGGGTGTCCAGCGTGTAATAAACGTGTTACCCATGAACACCACCGAATGAACCCAAAAACTGTAAATAATGAACTCGTCTTCATTGCATCATGCTGCTCAGCGCACTTGTGCTAAACTCTATATTTAATTTTACACGTAGCTAGGTTTTTCCCGGCCGCACATACTTGTATATTTTTTATCCTTTTGAGTTCGGTTCAATCAGTAAGAATTTCATTTTTGATCACTTTCCGAACGAATTTTAATTCTTGTTTTATTAAGCTTGTAATTTGAAATGTAAAACTGAAATGCTGGACGCTTTGAATTGTGATATTTATTCAGCTTTTCAACGTCACACGCTCCATCACCTACATACATATATAAATATCAAGGATACATACCAGATTTTAAATATATAATGATGAGCACACGTAATGGTAACACATCATTAATTTTATTTCATATTAATGACTTCATATGTTCATCAAAAATATTATCATTCACTCACTCAAAATATAATAATGAAAATTGCGTGAAATATATCTAGATTGATATGCATGGTGCTGACATTTCATTATGTCAATTCCATTGAAATTTCAGATTTTATACGCGCATAAAACAAACATAACCCACTCTTGTGCCAATGTACAATATATTCGTATGTCCTATATTCATTTACAGGTAATAAAAGTATATATGTATATATTACACATAAATTCTGCATAAAGATTCACATCATATTTCGAATTAAATCTTATCTAGACTATATGTATATAGAATCTGCATATATTATTACATTAACATTATATTGGAAATTTAAACGAAACGTTATTAACGGACGATTTCGAAACGGAATTAGCTAATAACATCTAATAATGATTACGTTAATAAAGAATTGGTTTCCTAAATTTCTATATTAATATTCGTATATTAATTATGGGATTCTAATTAACTAAATATAATTTTGAGTATTCGACGGTGTAACTGTTTTAATAAATAACTACTAATTTTAATATTGACAATTTTCCATTAAACAAAATGCATCATCTCATATTTATGATGTAATGCAATATCCATATTCTATGGATCAAAAGCTATTCTCTGTAAAGTGTAACTAAACTAAATAGCAACAAACTAATTACTCCTTCTATTTCATATATCATCATGCATTCAATATTTCAATTATTAAACAGTTCAAATTTGAGTTTCATTGATGTTACTAAACATGTAACAGCATGGCATTTGAACCATTTGTTTTCCTGCTGTCATATGTTAGATTCATGATAATACTTCCGATATTATAGCCTTGCAGCATTTTTTAAATTTAAATTTGTTTATTTTATGTTTTAATTTAAATAATTTTTTGTATCATCTTGATCTACTCATCAGTGTTGCAATATTGTATATGTACTGATGATAACCACTAGTCCACTGAATCTGTTTTATTTATAATAGTTTCATTACAAAGTTTCCCGGTCCGTAGATATTTGTCACATTTTCATGAATCAAATTGTCTCTTGTTCCATTAAACTTTTGCAATATGACACAGAATACTACTGATGCTGAAAGGAAAACTTACAAAAACAAAAATCGTCCGCTACAATTTATTTTGTTATTTTAATCATTTATCTCTTTATCATATGATAATGATATTAATGACGATTTAAATCACTGATTGAAATCAAATTATTTTAATCAGGCACACGCTGGCCTAGCACTAAGCCAACAAACATGCTAACCGAATATACCTACAACGAAGAACCTGTATAGTATAGTTATTGATTTATCGGCAGGACGTATGTGCCATTCCCACTTCATTCCCTTGAGGGCGATTCACAATATTTTTAGCACTTTTCAGATGTTGCGTAGAATTTCGATAAATTTTTACCAGTTTATTCTTTGTGGGCAGTATTAAATATATGTTCTAGATGAATAACTTGAAAGATACTTTTATTTCAAAGAGCTTAAATTAGATGAAATAACAAAATAGACTATTATTCAACAAATTATATTTGATAGTTTTTTGAGATTACAAAAAAGGAAATTTATACTAGAGAGCCGATTAATTTATAGTGTCCAGTTTAATTTACCGTCAACATTTTATTCCCAAGACTACACATTAGCATTGTAATATTTAATATAAGATGAAATTGTTGAGAATACAGTTATCGTAGTACAATTTGCAGATGCAAATTACTTAACTTCTATCTTAAGTTTTATTATCAATAAGTTTACACATGTTATAATCGTGGTATTGCCGGTTTACAAATACCGAGTATGTTTAAATCGTGCCTGAAGGTATACCATATTCGATAATGGTACATTCAAACAATGTATTATCGAAATTTATACACTAATATCGGATTTGCACGATAGGGCAAAAAGAATTAAACCACATACGCTATGTAGATATAATTTTTGGCTCATTGACCTCCTATCGAAGAGATATAGTGTTCGATATAGCATTTTCTGACTGACATAAATTTTTTAATGAGCTACAGATATGTGGCACTACTGTATCTACTTCTACAATATATAACCGACATAGTTTGAATACAACCTAATTTTATTTGCAAGAATGACTTGAAAACTATTATTACTCGTGTGAATAAGTGTTCTTAATCCGTGATCACAATAGTTGACGGTCTATATTAAAAATATAAAATGACATACCGTCTAAAACTTGGACAAATATCATATTTACACTTTTACAACACTGCATACTACGAGCAGATGGATGTAATATTATAAAGTTTTACGAGTAATATACTAGTTTATAACATACGCATAAATTCCCGAGTGTTAACTAATAAACCTGAACAGAGAAGCATAATACTCCTTATTCACGTGTTAAACTTTTGTTGTTATGTACAGCCCGTAGCGTTAAAATCACATTCACACTGCTTGTTTACAGTTTTATAGCTGAATTACTAGGTGAAATTGTTTGCGATTATCCCTGGCACATAATTTGCAACTGTATGCTTCGACGTACAGTAGTGCACTTGCAATACGGAACAACGCACCATACACCCTCAACGTCCCGTGCACATCTGTTACGAAGATCCGAAGCGTTCAAGCGTTAGAGAGTAAAGTTCAGTTCCGCCGTCAGCCAGCCAGGCCGCTTAACATTCAAACAAAAATAACACTAAATAAGTTCCATTATGAACGGTTCAAATACAACCGCTTACAAGTGTGTTTCAAATGGTTCAAATTTATAAACCATATTTCTGTAGTGTCAATAATTGTCAGTATATGTATTATGAATCAACTTATGTTTTCTTATACGTACTTTAATGCTTCATGAGTTGAAGATGTAATTGTCATTTCTTTGCAGGAATGGATCTATCCTCCAGGCACTGGTGGGTTATCGTTACAGTACTGCTTCTGGCAGCTGCAGCCGGAGTCGGTGTACCCATTGCTCTACGTATCAGTGCCGGTGCCACCTTTGAGGAACGACTGGAGTTCGCTTCCCGGCTACTGCAAGAGGTGCCACTGGTCGATGGGCACAATGACCTGCCGTGGAATATACGCAAGTTCTTGCATAATCGACTCAAAGATTTCAAATTCAGTGAAGATCTGCGAACCATTAGCCCGTGGTCACAAAGTGCCTGGTCACACACTGACTTGCCCAGACTCAAGCAGGGCCACGTCGCTGCTCAGGTTGGAAAAAACTGCTCCTAAATAACACTGTATTTTAATAATGTATATATGGTTAATATCACCTTTGACGGTCGTACAAATAATACGAGTATATTAGCTATTTAACTATATTGTTCATATCTTAAATCCGAATACCAAAATTAGTTTTCATAATACATTGACCTATCTTTCACCTTTGAACCTATAAATTAATGAACATAACGTGAAACTTACGTATTTACATAGCAGTATTTGAAACGAGTCGTAACAAAATTAATGATCTTACTATGAAGTTATTATAAACGTATTACAAATATTCACGACCTCGCCTTTCTATTAAAGCGCCAACATTCAGGGACTTCATCTTGCCTTTTCGCGTACAATTCACATTTATAGACGCGTAGATTGGCTTCTGATGTTGGGGGTGGGAAGGATGGAGGAGTGAAGCATGGGAGTTCCCGGAGGATATGAATGGGAATAAACGGAAGGGTCAATCGTCTCACCTGACTATGTACGTGGTGCTAGTGTGCCTCGGGTGCTCTGCGCTAACTGGCACTGGTTCTGCATGAGATTTGCATTCTGACTTGAAATTCTCGCATTGTTTTACGGAAATACCCACGCGATCTAACCAGTAGCGTCGAATATCGTACCAACCCCGGGGCAATATCATACAAATCGTGGTACGTGATAAACATTACTCATTTTTACATCTTTTACATGCAAAGCATCCGCTATATCTCGTAGAAAATGAGAGTAATTATATTAAATATATAGATGCATATTTTGCTGGACAATGTAGAAACATATTTTCGTTATAAGTTAGACACTTTGTATGGTATTGTTAAGACAAAAGTTTATATACGTAATTGGGAATGCACTAATGAGTAAAAGATTACTTGCTGATCATCAGATGTAAGCACTTCCGCAGAAACAATATACTTCATCCAAGTTTCCGTAAACTTTGCAATATTTTCATCTGAAACTTCAGAATATTTACAAAACTTTTTATCTTCTTTCAAAAAAATAAAATTTTCCTTAGCATTCATCAGTTTATAACAATAATGGGTAAAAACTCCCAATTTTACCCTTAAACACTACGCCTATGTCACCGGATACACATAAAATGTATGTGGGCCCCCCTGTTGAGTTTCCAGCTCTTTCCATGTGTGGGGATTTCCGTTAACGGTCTTAAAGAGAATATGCTCGCTAGATGATGTGAGAGCTATACATTTCCTTCTACCTCAAATTCCTTTCCTTTCAACCATTTCTCTTCACTTCCAATGTCTGTACATATGTTCGTCCTTGTTTTCCTGCTGTACATTGGATCGCTTTTGTTTCACAACAATTTGAAACATTCCGTGCATTTGTTTGTGAACCCCAATCCCCTATACAGTGTTGTTTGAATGTATTTGCCCAAAAAGTTTTTACGTTTAAAAAAAAATATTCCATTTAATTAATTGTGCCTAGAATTTACCAATAGCTGGAAGAATAAAAAAACGGCAAATTTCTTGATTATTTTGCTCGGATAATCTTAGTCCGAACTTAATTGATTCTCCCGAGAATAATAGATTTAAACCAACTGAACCAAATTATTATTACCCTTTAAGTATTGCCTGGTTAACTTTGGAAGTAAGCCTTTTTTTCTTTCAAAGATTATGATTATAAAGTTAGAAGGACTAGTTCATTACAAGTTATTTACAACAATGTCCGTAGCATTCGTCAAGATGTTCGCATTTCCCCCGTTTGTTTTAAATCTCCATTGCTTTCCTGCACAAGAACCTAACCACTGCCGCTCACCGGCGCTCGGCGTAACATAGCGTAACGTTTAACTTTTACACAATTACAACAAAAATTTAAAGTTATTTTGTGTGAACCGACATGGAGTTTACGCAGTTAGCGGAACTGCTGTACGCACGCTACCAGCACTTGATGTAATTTCGTTTAGATAAAAAAGGATATCACGTTGAAAATGTTTTTCTTTCCGGGTGCTGAGTTCTTTCTCGGTTTCCGTTCTACCTTTATTTATATGCGTTTAACGTTTCTCTTCATCCTCCGTAACTATATCCACCCACAGCAGTACCAGTGCCAGAAACACAGTCGCCGTTTCTACCTGCAGGCTGAAAAAGAAAAAATGCCGTACATACATTAACGTTGATGCACAGGAGGTTTTCCATTATTTCGACGGTTCTCTCTTTTAACAAAAAAATATCGTTTTGCACTCACTGTGAAAAGTGACACATGCTGTTTTGTATATTTGACCAGAGGTACCATAAATTATTCTATCGTTATAATAAAGACGAAGTAGATACATATGTTGTGTAATTAAAACTTAATGATACCGGTGTAAAATAATATTACCGGAAAGAGACTACATGCAGTGTGAAAATTCATTAAATTGATTTTTGATCAAACCGGCGTCGTTATTTTGGTTTAATTGTAGCTCGTTTCAATTTATATAGCATTAAAATGAACAGATCCGGTCACTTGTGTTAAAGACTTATTGCCAATGTTCTCAACGTAAAAACAACAGACACTGAAAGAATGAAAACCCATCCAACATATTGTTTTAGCTTCCGTAATTACAAAAATTCAACAAAGAAATCTTTATTAAACCCTGTTGATTTATCCCATACAGTGTTTACGTACGTACATTTTATTAGCGACGCTAAAATTTATGTGCGAATAAAATTGTATAGTGCAGGTTCATTAATATAATACGTGGATTAAATTATTTTCATTAAAATTTACACAACATTGTAACCAGTGGCGGGTACTATTTGATTTTTACTGGGCACTATATTATCGGATTCTTTTAAAATATGTATATG
>JAGJTL010000059.1:2416981-2435972 GCA_022063505.1 Calosoma granatense
ATATATAATTTTGTACATCGACAAATATATTAAATAGTTCTGCCTGTGTAACATTGAAATGAATGCAGATTCATCCTATTTGCCTGAAAGATAAAACCGTAAATTATAATGAAATTCCTGCTACACCTTGACCATTGTCGGTGAATGTTGAAAGTGAATTCTGACGTATCACACACACGCAAAGAGAAATATATATGAGATAGAATGAACGGAAGGAAAAGTGTACATGTTCTGTCCTGCTCTATACTTGACTGTGCAGTGTCTGTCCTGCCATGTAGCTTAATGCTGGGTATCTATTCTTATACTTTGCACAGCGTTGGCAGACAGAAAAAAGACTGAATTTTAGAAAGACATCTTGTCTGAGACCTCAGATAGGTACGTATTGTGTACGTTACACAAAAAAGGAAGGAATTCTTCAAATGGTATTCCACTGGGGTATCAGTGGTTCTTGTCAAAATCTTTTCGTGGTTTGCAACCGAAAAGTACTGCTCGTTAAAATATATTTGCTTAGCCTTGTGCATACAAACATATACACGAAATGGGGGGAGCGTACATAAAATATCTTGGATTCACATGTACTATGCAAATATGTACAGAGCGAATATACTCACTTCTACAATATTATTTTTAGTATATGTTACAATTCGACAAACATAGATACTGTAGAATTTAGCACAGTATGCTCTTCATTATGACATCATAATGACCTTGTTCTACTAACACCAAAGTATTGAGAAATGACTCTAACCGAAATGAATTTAATTGAAATCAAAGTTCACAAACTCTCAACACATTACGTATTTATAATTAAGTTAAAACGGATGCACTATTTTCCACAACAATGTATTTCACAAAATAGATTCTCTACTATGTACTATGTTAATTATTTTAGACTAATTTATCTGTTTCTTGTATCGTGCGAATCTGGCTTTTTATTCTTGCTAATTTAAAACATTGTATTCTTTGATTTACGATGGCCAGAAGAAAATTTATTGCAATTGATTTAAAAGTTTCTGTTAGAAAGGCGGGCGAATGTTGTAAAGTTTAACATATTTTATCTCCGGAATACTAAATAGCCGGCCGTGCTGCTACTATGGAAAAATCGAAACAATGTTACATAGCCGCCTCCTTACATGCAAAAGGAACATCGATTTTGTACACTTTTCTTCAAGAAAATACATATTGGAACTTTGTACGCGTGCCATCAATTATTGTAGAAATCACACAAACATAAAATCAGTTTCACCTTTGATTTTCATCTTAAATTAAATATAAATAATAAGGTAAAAATCGAAAGCTTAAATAAATTTACAAAAAAACATCATACCTTTCACCTTTATTCATTTCTAGAAAGTAAATATTATATTTTCTGCAAATAAAATTACCATAGTTGCATCATTTTGCATTTATTCTAGAGATGTAATATAAACATTTTTGCATAATTTACATTCTAAAAGTAATGCTATATTTCTAAATAAATGTCAAATAAATGTGAGTTTCACTTATAGAAATAAAAGTCAAGGATTCAAAATTTTATATACACACCTGTTTAAGGGGATTCGCTGTTTGCAATAAAATCCATATCGTTCATAAGAATACATAGTTCATCCACTTTGTTAACGGTTAAATTCTTTTCTTAAACTGCACTACAACCATGCAGAATAACCTGGTTACTTTATGATAGTCATAAGTTATCTAAACGCACTCTAAAGCCGTCAAGGTAATTTCCTAAAACGATGCCAAGCCACTGTAGTTTGCGCCTCCACTGTACGCCACTGATCTACGGCCGGATACTTTGAAACACCCCCCAAGCATCTGCCCCTTTTTGCCTACGATCGTCTACGCTGCTGATCTGCAGCCGGATGTTTATCAACATCATTTTCCTTTACCCTACCTTAATTTAAGGTTCCACTTGATCAGTACATCAAAACATTGACTTTTGTTGCTTTCCATTTACTTGACGCCCCCATTTATCCGCCTACTCCTACGTCTCTGGCCGCCGCACCGGATGTTTCCACAAACACACAAATTAAAAGATGACAGAGGCATCCAAGGGGAGATTTTCCCTTAGGATTTTCTTGACAGAAAGGCGGAAATTTTACCATCTGCCTCCTACGAGTTCTAGAATTGTGTTCGTTGTGTTGATTTGGATGAAGTATTTATCACATTTTTCGTTTCTTTTCTTTTGAAATCTTGTTTTTAATTTGGAAATTGATATAATATTTGAAAAGTAAATTTTGCTTTCACAGACTGTCGAGCTACTGTCAATGATAGAAAATTCTTTGGGGAGAAGTAGATGTTATTAAAAGTGTGTGCAGAAATTAAACAAAAAATTACTTTGGAATAATATTAAAATAAACATATCATTATAAGGTGAACCAGATTAAGCACCATTTACAAGCTATGTATTGTGAAATCATGAAATAATAAATATTTTCTGATAAAATTTTCCAGATTATTCACTTTCTGTATCTAATTGATGCTAAATATGCGTAAAGTTACCTTTTATTTAAAATATATTTACTGATTCTGAATAAAATAGTCGTATTTGTGAACCACTCTGTATGTACTGTTTTGCTCTGAATGCGTCTGTGTTGTTGGAATGTAATGCATTCTTCTACCACTTACAGCAATTAACGAATATTGTCCAAAGGTAAAAGGTGTTGAATGTATATACGTATGTTCATTGTACATATGTACACTAGCCATTGTTGTATGGTAATTTGTAGTCAAGAGAACACTTCAGCAGAACGGTGCAACCACATTAGCAAGTATAATCCGTCAGAGTGTTGGCCATATATACACAGTGGCCATCCACCAACAACCATGAGAATCTGAGTGGCTTAAATGGGAACACACGACATGGTACACTGTACCATCGGTAGGTGGTCTACTGTAGTTGTGTGTAAGTCCCACTAGAGTTTACACTAACCACAATCCTTCATCGACCCTTTCCTCCCTCCATATCTATACACACTTCCATTCCATTCTTCGGTAACTTCAGCCTTCAACCAAACAGAGATCTCCAAGGTCCCATCAATTTCAGCCGGTTATTTCATGTTAAAATTACAATTTTAACTATTTACGGCCCATGTGATTGAAGTTTTTGAATTCTCCTTCTTGATTTTGGTGGACATTTTGAACTAGTACTTGAAAATAAATACGGTTTTATCTTCTTGCTATAGAAGACTCCCCTATGTTGACAACCAAAAGAGTACAGAAAAAAAAAGTTCCTATGAACTTTCTTCACAAAGACATCTCAAGGGGCATGCAGTCCCTGAAAGGGATTTCAGAGGAAATACAATTTTTACAATATTTCAGTAACAACTTTCGAAAAGTTTTAAAAGTACAACAACATGCACTCTAAAAATATTATTTAAAATATAAAACTTGCAGGATTCTTAATAAATTGTAAATGTTCTCAATGTCCGTAAAGATAACAATGCACTGTACAGATTGTGGTTAAATTTCCATCTGTGCATGTATGCGTGAGTGTGTATGTATGGAAGGAAGAGGTATACCTGAACTCAGCGTCTAATCTTTTCGTGAACATCCTGGTATGAGTCGGATGTCCCTTGACAAGTAAGGAGGCCAACCAGCCAGCCAGGCTGTACGGTATGCGTTAATTCCGGGTTAGTTTTCGTAACCGGATGCGCTAACGAGAAGCACAGGAAGGAAGATCACTGACCGTACCGGCATTGCTACACGTGTGTAAATTTGTAAAGTTAATTTTCCTTTTAACAACGGAACATACCGACGTCCCAACCCACTGCAACATCCAGGACCGTAACAAGATTAATTGATGTACACTGTTAATCGAGTTATGTCTGTCAAGAATGTCGTCCAAACTGACAGGTAGAATGGAAGTTTAAATTTGGAACATGTTGGCGAACATTTTTACTTTTTTATTTGCGCTGGTTTTTGGCTAATTTCACTGTCGTCCGGCCGCAGACAGATATAGAGTTTCCGTTCAGGAGGAAAGTACCGACGTATATAATTGGATAAAAGGTGGACAATCTAAACTCCGCAGATACGAATAAAGTAAATTTATTGTTTCGAGTATTTTTTACACCCGGAGTATTTACAAGATCTAAACGGAATTGCATTGCCTGCCAGCTTGTAATATAGTATTACCAGATCGACCTAACGAAATTTTACTAAATTTCCACTAATCATGTTTTTTGCCAGCGGTATAAATGTATGATGACATTTGTACAGTTAACCAGCTACCTCCTTCACCCCCCTATCCCATTCGATTGTAATTACCCGCATCAATCCAATATCTCATTTAGACAGCAATCACTCTCGTATATGAGTGAGACCCTTATTCAAATAATAATTACAGATCGTCAGTAACTAATCTCAAATATTATTCGTGACAGCTCAACTGAAAATGTTTATAGTCATTGCCTCAGTTAAAACTACAGTTACCAACGTTAATATCCGTAAAACAAACATGTATTAGGATTATTTATGATGTATGCCATTCCGTATTCACTAGGATAGTATCTATATGTGGTTGAAACAACTTCAAATAAAACACTATCATATCATTTCTAGTGTCGGCCAACCATACCAACACTAGTCTCAAAGAACGGACATAACGACGGAACCTAACAAAACTGTATAGAAGGCAAGCTGAATCTGTACGGCTTTAATATTCATATTCCATTTCTCTGAGTGTATTGTGCACCAGACTGTGAGTGTGTCTTGCAGAAGAGGTCGTCGAGTTTGTAATTAGAACTGGATACGTCTCTGGTTAAAACGCAAACACGGACTGGGTTTAATCTCGAGACCGGGAGGGGTTATTAAAAAAGTTCAAAGCGATTTAAAACTGGACAGTCGTCTGTCGAGAGTACCTGGCCTTTATTGTGATTTAATATTACTATGTTCTGGATCTACAAAATAAACGGGTGCATTTTCCGCAATTGATGCTCCGGCAATGGAATAGAATGTTTAGTTTTAATCATCCACTGTTTTTGTCAGTAGACTGGTTTTCATTAAAAACTTGCATAGTCTGTAGCATCAGTATAACTTGCTCGTGACTTATTCTTCATTATTATTACTTGTCGCGTTATCTAACGTCTAGCAAATTTAATAATGTACAAAGTTTGATTTTTTGCACGTCGTTGCAACAGCTCCGAGAAGTTCTGTAATAATTTGCAATTACAACTAGCCGTCCCATGCAAATGTTCAGATTGTAAATTGGACTCCGTGGAACAGTTTACAATTTACTTGATACTTAATTACACATATACATACGTACGTATGTACATATGTACGTGAACAAGCAAACATATAAATACAACTGGGAACATGTTTATTTAGATATGTACGAACATAATACAGTTTAATCTATCACACTTGCGAATCTCAATTCCAATTTTATGTACATATTTGTAACACATAGTTAAAAGATTTTTGCTTGAAATATTTCAGTCTCTATTGAATGTTGGTTTAAGGAATACCTGTGTATGGTAGATTTTGCGAGTGCGTTTTGCCTGTGGTTTTGAGGGTGTCAGGTTCAATTAAACATGGCAATTCACCTGCGCACCGCACTGTAAATGAACTGGGCTAATATTACGTTTGTATTGGCATTGTTTCAAAATTGTTATTCCTGTGAGTATCAGCTGCGTATTCGTTAATATACGCAGCATGCCACACACGCAATACCAACCAACGGCATAATTCACTTAATTAATTTATTAATAAATCAAATTAACTGGTGTAACAATGCTGATATATTTACATATGTATTTCCTGAAAATACATTCCAAAAATAATTTCTTGTAATTGTATTTAATCGAACAAGGAATTAATGTACAATAGTACATAACCCATATTTCTATAGATCGTATAGCTCACTCTTAACTTAGTCTGCTGCACACAAAGTAAATTCAATTTTACTAGAGAGTAAATACGAACCGGACAACATTGAATTCGAACCGATTGGATAAAAACTACAAACAAATAAATTTCAGTAACGGTTAACTATGACTGCATTCCGAACAACCGATTGGTGATACATCGATTTTAAAAGCGTGTATGAGGCCAGGTTTTGAAGAATTTAAAAGCCATTGGGTCATAAAAAGAGATAATACCGACGATCATATTGGTAGAGCATATCGTGTGGTAGTTTTACGAGTCCTTTATTTTTGCACACAACAATAAACAAATTTAATGGTTGTCAGTTTCGCTACACATGTCCCGCGATAAGATGGACAATTCAGTTCATTGTTATGGATGGTTTAAATATTAAACTACACGGGATGTGCATGTCATAGAGCGGTAGTAACTAGAAGCCAATACATTGTGTACTTAATGTTACTGAAAGTTTCCGTTTATCATCCGTTCTTGAAAAGAGCAGTAGACGATATGTCGTAATTAAAGCTACTACGGCCGGAATGAATAGACTAATTCATGAAATAATTAGCACCATTGTAAGGTTTCAAAGGAAGAGAGACAGTGAGAGAGAAACAGTTGGTATGAGTGAAGCAGCATAATGATACCTTTCACAAGTGGATTTACCTAACAAATTACCGATTATCTTACGAACTATTATTCATAAACCGGCGCGCCGTGGGCACATAGAAGTGCACTCTAGCTCATAGGTGAACTGAATTAAGTGAAAGGACCCGGTCGGATCATGCGCACTGGTGCAAGAGTGTGTAATTTAATTTCAATTAGCGCTATGTTTATGGGGAACAGAGTAAATTGCACTCGGCTTGACAGAGTTATGCGTCTGTAAAGTACATTGGTCTGGTGTTCTGAGCGAATACCTGTGTTACCACCACCTTTGCCCTAACAGTACGTATCTACATTTCAACATACACACACATATATCTATTTATATAGTTACCTGAATGTATAGAAAAACAACCGGAAATTACGGGGTGACATACATGAAATTGTACTTAACTAAACGACAGAATTAAACTTGCTATTTCCTTACTCACAAAACTCCATTCTTGCTTAACAAGCACATTCCTCATTTCTCTCAGGAGCAGATGTTACAACTTATAGTCTTTTCAAGATATCTGTTAAACATTTTAGGGACCCCGTCCAAAGAAATCATTATGTACGCCAATGAAATGTCAAAACAGTAAAATGGAAACTTTCCGCTGATTGATGCAAATTCATTGCGGCTATTTGAGCGGTCAGTAAATACTATTGCAAATAATTTGCAAAGTGCACAGTATAAGCATGTACTTTGATTATTAGTTTAATGGACTGACTGAATCTTTAAATACAGCCAGGACATTGTATAGTAGAACGCATTAGGTGTTGGAAGGATCGATATTTAATTACCAGCATGAGAGGGAGAAAATTGTTGATTCACCCTGTGGGTATTTGATAATATACCCTACAGTATTTACAATAAATATCTAATTGTTAAACATGAAGCGTGTATAATTTTAAAGAAAGTGATTATCTAAATAAAAATACGAACAGTAAATAATAATTGTAATGTACAATAATTCTCTAGTAATCTGTAGAATGAACGTTTGTACAGACGATACAAAACTTGTTAACAAGTGAATATATGTACATATTTGAATTTGAGTATATCAAACTCTAGTTAAATACAGGTCGAACATTGTGTCACCGCAGAAGAATGGCTGACAGCCACTTAGCAGTTGAGTGGCTGTTCTGAGTTAGCTTCCATCTCATCGCGCTTCTCGAGTTCCTCCAGTATTAGTAGGTTGTCCTAGGTAGTAGACAAGGAAGCAATACATGCAGCCAGACAAGTGACACTCAAGGAAGACACAACCCATCCTTGGTGGAAAATATAAATTTAAATTGAGTAATTAATATTGGAGGAAGCATACGGAAAAACCCTTGTCACAAAGAGCATACGTAAAGTGGATCCGAGTACTAAATTATTCAGGCCAATGGATATGGAAGAAGATGAGAGTGGGAGCGAGATGAGAATAGTCGTAAAAAGATCCTTTATTTTGATACATCACTGTTGATTCAGTCGTAAAAAGACTTGTTGCATTATTTCAGAGGGAATGTAGATTAGTTATATTGTTGCCATGTTTGACGTTGTCATCAGTTCATCATTGTTGCAAACGAAAATGTCCAATGGACACAATGTTACAAATATTACATCGTCCCCACTTATCTGTGTCCATCAAACATCAAGCACCTGAAATAAAAACAGCATGACGTTCCTGAGAAGAATGATTACATTTCAGTTAGAGTGCAAAGTATAAATTGAAAAGTCCTACTTTCAATGCCAAACTAGCACGTGTGGAGTATATGATGCGGAAGAGATATGCTGCTCCATTCTCATTTATGTACACAGTTAATGTGTTGAAATTACTCCGCTGGTTAGGCGTCCAACTTTTATCTCCAGTTAGTCGATATTCCGACAATTTTAAACAACTTCTCGGGTGGCTTTTTAATCTGTAAGCAAGTAAATCAATGAATCTTGTATATGTATCATTAAATCTTATATATAACATATACATGATTTCACAAACTTGTCCTACATTTTCATTTGCATATATTTGCCCTGCGTCATTAATGTCAATGGAAAAATCTTCCACGTGTACACGATATATAGTTAAAATAAATGTAAATTATATGCATACATATATGTTGTACGTATTTCCTTTCTTTGTTATACATAATGTTTGTGTCACTTTCATAACATTGCAGAATATAAAATATTCATGATGTTTGTTTATGTAAAAACTACTAAACTAAAACAATAGCTAGAGAGAAGTAAAATGAAATGGCTGTGAAAGAGAAGAAACACTTGAAATCTGAACGTGTTACATCCAAGATTGTTTTGTATTATTAGCCATTCCTGGCAGAGAAGAATATTTGTTTCATTTATGCCAAATGTCCGCACTGAGGGAAATAAATGAAAATTGACAATCAGCATAAAATGAAAGGTAATTTTGTGACAAAATCTAGAAAGCAACAATATTTTAGGACAATTTAACAATAACCCATACAATTAACACATACTTTGGTAAAAGATACAGAACATTGTGTCAAAGAGAATACATATATCATATTGTCAAAATATTTGCATAATTTATTCAACCTAACCATGCAATTTTAACATATCTAGTACGTTCTACTTGATAAACTAAACCATTTTCTATAAAAATATATTTATCTAAAATCTCAAGGTTGCGGTTGTATGGAATGATAACGTGATAAAATTGCTGACGTCGATATTTTTTTTTTGTAAACAACTTTCTTTTTAACCTTGATGATTTAGAATTAAGTCGCAATATTCTGCAAACTTATAACAAATTTGTTTAATTGCACTAAAAATACACAATTCAATAATACCGTTCAAATTCTAAACAATATCAACAAAACATAATCTTATATACGAATTCTGATATGTTCTACTGGCAGAATTCGAAATCCATCCAATCTGTTCATGATTTAGCAGATTTCGTGAAACTTCCAAGAAACATCGCTGTGTCAACAAACTGAATTTGCATTTTCGCACTAAATCAAATTACGAACACAAGCTGTTGCTGTTTGTGGTCAGCAGTTTCCATTTGATCGAAAACACGACGACGTATTTGCCCCGGGATTATACTTGACCGCTCCGCTCATTCTGAACGTATAAGGCATAGGCAACAGACCTGTTTACATTGGTTACCACCAGCGTCTTATACTTGCTAACTTGCACAAACGTATAGTATTAGATCCTACTAACCCAGACCAGACGCACATCCAACAGCATTACAAACGTACAAATGTGTTAATTGTTTTCACAGCAACTGCGTCCTTAGCAAATTGTATTCACTCGACCTCAAACAAGACGCGATAAGATTGTATGAAAAGGGTTCATGTTTAATTTAAGATTAACTTGAACCAATAATAATCCTGCTTACATATTATATAATATATTAACTGTAAATTTTATTGGGGGATACATTAAAGCAAATATAATTTTATGTTCTTCTATTAAAATAAGATATATAAACGTATATTTCCATAGATAAATAGAAATGTTTAAAATTTTTCTAAATCAGTATAATATTGGAATGTTCTGCTTATTCACATCTTAATGGTTCCCATGACCTTGTATAAAACGCGCAAACATAACCGGAACTGGTTTCTCCAGAGTAAGTAACATGTGGTTCACAGATGTTGGACCGCAGGTAGAAACCAAACTGGTAGCGCTTTTTTTAGGTATTTTCTTTACCGCTCCCCTATATTTGTTCTAAAATATCTTATCACCGTTGATACACATTATTGATTTCTACGAAAATATACCACTAGAAGGTGTATTAGAAGTCCATGCATCACGAATTACATAGTGGTTTTTCTGTACATACATGTACGTAAGTGTTTTGTAGCCCATTATGTAGGTGTAGGTAGTACACGAATGTTAGCGGGTAACTACCCATTAAAGTTCGTTAAACGCTGTAAACCCGCTAACCTAGCTAACAGTTGCCACACATAAAACCTTATTATCCTCCCACACTCATCTCTCTCCTTTGGTCTCCATATGTCAGAACGTGTGTATGTGTTGACATATGTGTATTTTACATGCTACCTACTCATTTGTAAACAATGCTTTAAAGAAGTAACAAATATAAATAACAAATATTTCAGTTTTATTTCTTCCTTTATTTTCCTTTCTGTTCGATTTCTCTTTTCGCAGTATAATTTACGAGTATAAAATCACTACATGCTTGTACGTTTTCATACAATAGATAGTTCATAATTAATTTCAGCTGTTAGTTTCGACAGATATTGTTAATGTTATATACGTATATACACGTTTGTTGTGCACTAATTATTTTCCTTTAATTAGAGATGTACCGCACGTAATGTAAAACGTAACAAAAACGTTATATATTATGCAACATTCTATCTAATGTATTATTTTATAAGCAGCTGCATTTCTCACACAACATTTGTGCATACTTACATAACATTCTGCATCTAGCAACATCTTCGCCGCACATCCAACAAGACCAATAAAACTAACTTGTTCCTTGTGCATATCATTACAGAATTACAATTGCAAACCACGTTCCTGTCTAGACTGTACAAAGATTGGTTCACAACACTTGCAGAATCTCATCACTCCAATACAGTAACGTTTACTTATATAGATACATTGTACGTACCAATTCCTTGGAAAATATATACCAATACTCATTGTGTGGTACTATTTCGGTGCCAGTTCGCCATTACTGAAGTTAACTAAATATTCCATTTTGTTTTTCCAATGTAACCACGTGCAGATCGTAAAGTTTTGATTTCGAACCAACACTAAAACTGAAAACTTGCAATTTGTATGATGGTAAATAGTTTGTGAGATATACGGCGGCGGTATACTTGTGCCTCGTGGGTCTCTTACTCCCTAAGCACGTGTCGGAAGTTCGTGTATGCATGTAGGAAAGTTGAAACGAATTATATTCTGCGTTATGCACGTCACTCATACACACGGACAAGTTCTCCAACAAACTACCACTAAACTCATACAATCCACGTTTCAATTTCTTACAATAAAAAAAAACGTACAGCCAGAAAATGTAGCTAATGTTTGGTGAAATTTTTTATCGTCCTAATATAATGTAAACTTCATTACAATGTCAAAGGAAACGTTAATTTTCATAAGAATTAAATTTTATTTTATACTTCATACTTTATTGGAAAATATGTTAATCTCTTTCAGTTTTATAGAATTAATTAAACTGTCATCCACAGAAGAAAATGGATTGCTTAATATAGAATTTTCGAAATAAAAAATAAACATTTTTATTCATTACTCGTAAATTTGTTTAGGGCGTATTTGCACGTGCAACATGTTTGTCGGGTTCTAAAAGTGCAAAGTACAGTTCTGAAAATGCATTTGAGTAGTTGTTATTCTGTTTATATAATTTTACATAAACAAACTTCCCACTCCCTCCGACAATTTCCTGATTTTTGCCAATTTGGAATATAGTTTTAAATGTTTGTGAAGCTCTAAAATTACTTACAAATAGGTTCTGATGTTGTGAAAACATTATATAAATAAAATAGTTTTATATTAATGTCTAATATGAAGAGGACAGATAATTGTACACGTCTTTAACAGATTCGTTTTGCCTTCAGTGGCAGATAATAATGATATCAGCGGCTGGGTAATTGGTTGTTAAATTTAGCTAGTCTGTCATGTCTAGTCTAGGATTAATCTCGTCATATCTCCGGGGTAACCAGAAACTGCTGAACTAGACCGTTTTGTGTCCTACCACGTTGACGTGACTCTGCAACGTTACATGTACAATACCACATGATGTATAATGTATAGAGGACAGTCATATGTATGTGTATGTTACTTTACATTCTATATAAACATACATACGTACATATATATATATATACAGAGTAATCGTTCACTCACAATACATGAAATGTGATGATCTAATATGAATTCTACTGGCTACGAATGAAAACGGAAAAATATTTTTTATAATTCGTTCATAAAGCACTTATTTATACAATCTCATACTGAATGCAGATAATTTAAATATAAATGTGAATTTCAATTAATCTAAATAAAATTTGTATAATGTTCGTATATCGAGTTTATACTAGTTTTCGATTGTTTTAGAAGAAAGTTTCTAACCGATTTTATATATGTGTTACTGCCGTTAACACTGCAAATCTAATTGACCTTATTAGGAGTATCAGTTGTGTTACATTATTCCTCAAGATAATATAATTCTTGGCACGCCTCTATTCTTTGTAGAAGACGAAAGCCAATATTTCAACACTCTACTAACACACTATTTTTCTGCCACTATTGTGAACATAATATAGACTCTCAGTATCAGCTCGCGCAAAGAAACCATACCAATAAACCTGTAAGTTTACACTCAAAAAGGAAAAAATACACTACCGCCGCCTATGTTCGAGACAGCAGCCAATATATATAGTTATTTGAAACAGGTTCGTAGAAAAATATGACGATAAACAATATGGTTTGCGACACGTACTCGGTGCAACGAGCACAATAAAATGTCAAATACGGGGTGGAATCTTTTGGGGCAGCTCCCCAGATACGAGTGTCACCAAACAGTTCAGGGACTGAGAGAGCCGGTAGATCTGACACCGCACGCTGTACCCCGTAATTGAATTTCAACAACGTTGCATTGGCATGTTTTGCTGCAACCTAGTGCACTTCTAGTGTCATATCAGGTTTTATAATGTGATTCTACCAAAGGAGACACCCAGTTTCGTTATATTCTTGTTACATCCAGATCAAGAGGACTATTGGATCTTCAAGGACATCCTTCTGTTAGGATATGTTGATATTACATATTAAAATATTTCAAAATGTTTAAATAGAAAATATCTTGACGGCCGATATAGTATATTCTATCTAACTTTATAATATAATGAATAAAACATTATGAATAGAATTTGCCTTTCAATATCGTAGTTTTGAAAGATACGGTTTTTATTTGTAAAAAAATTAGTTAATCTAATCACTTAAGATAATCTATTATAAAATCAAAACCAGATATCTCTCTTGTCACAAAAATTAGTTCAACGAAACTTTCTATTATTACAGTGCAATCACTTGTCAAATGAAGTAAAATCCGTAAAATTCAGGTCAATCTTATTTAAAATTTAGCAGTAAAAATTTTTAACACCTTTTTCCTACTTTTAATATGAATTTTGTTAAATAAACAATGCTTAAAGTGCAGCGAAAAAATTCAGAAACACTTTAATAATTCACGGCAGAATGGCGGGGATGCACAATTAAAATTTTACATTTCAATCCAGAACGGAAAAAAGATTAGAGGAATTATTTTCCTTTTGCTTGTGTTAACTATGTCAAAAGGAAAAGAAGATATTCTGAAGTGAACACAGTGTTATAATTAAAAACTCACGACATTCATTAATGTTGCAGAATATTTCTCACTTTGATCAACGTACTTTTACAGAATTTAATCAGGTTTATTAAAATTTCATAGAATTTCAAACTGATTACACTTCGAAATCTAAAAATCATTTATAATTATATTTATTTATTTTTTCCATGTATGATATTATGGAAAGTTTATGATTTATTATTAAACTTCTCGCTAACAACAAACCATAATGTCAAATATGCCAAAATCTATCTCTATAAATTCTCCATCACTTTTAAACCATCCACTCCAACCGCAACCATTCGACATTTAAATTGAATGGAATATTTTTCGTCCGTATTATTTCATCTATATATTAATAACATTTCGATAAAAAATGTGCGGCATTCCAGCAAATTGTCAGCACGAATTCACGTGAAAACATTTTGAAGATTTGAAACTGGAACGGAATAGCTGCGTTTCGCTTTCTTACTTGAAATGAAATATATCAAGGAGTGAATGAAGAAAACGCTTAGAACAGCGAAGAGAGGAACCTTTCCCATAAGGAACGGCAATAACCTAAATATACTGCGCACGAATGGGAGGTATGTGACACTGAGTTGAACATTGGCTCCACAGAACCGTACTTAACAAGAAACCTAAACCTACTCCTGAAGTAGCAGTCTTCTCAAGTTTCACCTCATATCTTCAACATTATTTTATACATTACATGAATTATATACATTTATATATTTTCATACATTTGATCACATCCAAATCAACACTTTACTCTGTGTAATAAAATAAATGTCTTACGCCGTTAAACTGTGAAATGCCGCTCTAAAAATGTTCAGTGAAACAAATGGTGCTTTGCAGGATTCAAATAAATTTACTCTCAATCCGTGTCTGTAAAGACTAGATCTTAGGGCCACAACTCGTATTCTGCTAAAAGACTCAATTGTCCCTCGAAATAATCCTGTAATTCTGCAACTTCCAAGTTTAAATTTGTTTTCTTTCTCCGTGTCACAAGCTGTGAATTTCATTCTGTACAAGCTTTGAAGCCAAGCACACGGTATTTTACCAAATTGTCAAAATCAAAAAAACTACTAAACAGTAACTGCTATATGCTAGACTCGAGGTCCTCTCTGATAAGAATTTTCAAATGATAATTGACCATAGTTGTACTGCTTTCAAAATCCAAAAATTCTCAAAGGAACTATTTAAAAACCTATGTACCATCTTAAGTTAGAAATGTAAAATACTCTATACGTATGTATCATTAATTCTACTGATTCCAATGTAACTGACACATATTCGTAGATATGTTAAGCAATTTCCTCCATATTTATTATATAAACAACTATTATTACGCTTGCAAATATCCAATGAACATAAAATATTACGTAAAACACAATCTAAATGTGCACCTTTCATAAACATTGTTAATTAAGATTGCGACGACCTCGAGTTGTGGCACAAAGTATCATTTTCATATTTTACGTCTGTTTTTATAGCGAAAAAGATACCATTGGTATAAACCAATGGTATGGTTTTCCAATAGCATATTTTATTACTTGTGATGATAATACTATTCCACAGTTTTATTTCACAAGCATAGAACCAATTTTTGCACTTTTTCCGCATTTTCTGTTAAGATACAATTGTTCATCAACAAGATTCATCACAACCAGAATAAATTATTTTTTATTTTAATGATGCTAAAATGTAAACAAAATATATCAGTTGTAAGATATTAAGATCCGACTAATTCGTTCTTCTCAGAATATGTACGATATTCATTAATAAATTGTTGTGACGAAAAGACAAAACATTTGGTTAGATCTTATTTTCGGGGAAATATACTTTCAGAAGAAATTTATTAATTCAGATACCTACCTACCAATTCGACGATTTTGCGTTACAATATGTTATTCAACTATACAAAAGCGTTCGAATGTCTAATATGATATTTCTTCTACATTCCAACGTAAACAAAATGACAAATGAATATGTGCAAACCTTCTTTTAAAATCTTTCTGAAAACTGCTTACTGGATACTGTTACTGCTACATCAACATTATATTTTCCATTTTCTTTTGCTCTTTTTACCTGATTTTGATAAATGACATTTTATATATGCCGAAAGATGTATTACCCGGCTGACGAGTTCAAAATATTTTGATAAATTTATAACTTTTTAGAATCGGGGGCACCAGGTGTTTCCTTGGACGTAAGTATAAAAACGGAAATTGGCACATTTCCGGTTATAAAATATATTGATTGACAATAAAATTGAATTAAACCGAGACTAATGCATTTGTTACTATCGAAGCACTAAATATATTTACAAATTGATTTGCTAGCAATATTTTATTATTATATTTACAAACTGAGATATGCCTTAAATATGATATTTTCTCATGGATATTTGAGATACACTGAAAACACACAAGGCTTGTGCTTTTATTTTATTTATTTATCATCATGCTAATACAATTAATTTTACAATGAATCATCACATTCATGTACAACGAATATATTAATTATAAATATAACTGCACGTTTCAGTATTCATTAATTAATAAATGGTTACAATATACTTAAATTTAACAATTAATTAATACAGATATGTACAACAAAGGTTGCCTATATAATTATTAACGGCTAATTAATTACATATCAACAAATTATATAACATTCAATTTAATTTAATCAATGAATTATAATTTTAATAATAAATCTAAAACTGCAATGTTACGTACAATCAGTTCAATAAACTAGCACCTTTTCATATATCTGTAGACAGTATTCACACTAACCAAAGTAATATTTTCTGTAACAAAATTAAATTTATTCAAATAAAAACTATTTCCATACCGCAGTATTTTTCACGGACAATCGACAATTTGTTGCAAACCGATTTAAAAGTTGCATACTTTTAAATTCCAATTAATAATTAATATAATTGTTTTTGTAAGAATTAGTCTACATACAAAATAATTATGTTTATAAATTAACTTTGGTACATGCTACACATTTCTAAAAAAACTTAAGATATTTTAACATGGAAGATCTACAAAAATATCCGACAATCTACATGTAAATATAACAAAGAGCTTTTCAATATTGAATTATTTAAAAATCAAGTGTAATTCCAAAACATGGCACTCAATTTAAAGTATCTAACACTATCTAAAACATATTAACAGAAAATTTCAAAAAGTAATCATTAAGGTCAGGTAGATATTAGCGCCTCAACTGGAAACTGTTTGAACTACTACATAACTTTGACGGGACTTGTATTTGCAACAATATTCAACCTGGGAGAAATACGCCTAGGGCAGTAAATATTCACTCGTTTCTTTCCAATTTTATTTATTTTATTCTTCTTCGAGTTGTGCTTCTGGGTTGTCGAAGTCTCCACACCATTCGACCTACTTTTTTCCGATTCTGAGACCGACCTTCGCAACCCGAAAAAGTCATTAATTGGCGTCAAAATGACGGAGGCATTTATTAAATTTTTACACTTGGTCAATAGTTCCACTGGTTTTTTCATGTCCATTGTCGTTCCAACCGAATTTTCGTTTCTCGGTGATAAAGTTTTCAAAACGGTATTCCGTAATCTATCCGCTGGTTGCTGATGCATGGACAAGTTAGAACTGGAAACGAACGATTTAGGAACGGCATTAGTCTGGGACGGTAGGGGACGGGAAGCAGTGTTGCCAGACAGAGGTTTGAATAACTGGGCATTTTCTTTCAGTTTATCAGTCAATACTACTTTTGCTTCCAGATTCACGTCAAATTTGTGGTGTATATTTTCCTTCTGCTGATCCAGGATCACCAATTTATTAGTAGTGATCTCCGATGGAATAAAATTAAATTCAATCTGCATATTTTCCAGTTTGGTCAGGTTAACGGTACACGGCCTGCAATATTGTTTCAATAGAAAGCGCGCTTTATGGGATAATTTTCCTTTCCGACGGTGCGTCTTGGTGGGGAACTTGTAAATATGATCATAATCAGTATTTTTATTGTAAATTACTTCGTACGCACCATCTGTTGCATGCCGAATATTAAATAAATTAGGTCGGATATATCGCTCAAGTCTTTCCAATTTTTTCATGTGAGTTTCTGGTGGGATAACATGCCAGTCTTTTATGAGTTTAATTCCCAAATCTGATGAAAACGGAACATGAGGACAATTGACCAATGTCCTCGGATGACTCGTTGTATATTTATTCACTTCGCCTTTATCTACCAATGTACATGATGACTCAGTATTTGAAGCGAGATCAAAATAGTTCATAAACTGATCTTTACTAAGCGGTGGTGGAGACTTATCTTTCACTTTATCGTTGGGTGTGAGTTTAAGAATATCACAGAGGCTCACCACAGGTGAATACTTCGGGCCCACGGTCCCATTAGACTGGATTCCTAATTCCATCTCGCCCAGACAGGAGGCTGCCACAGCTTCCCCTTTCCGATGTTGGTTGCCGTTAGCGTTGTACCTTGCTTGGCGTGGTTGGGCGCGCCTGCTCCGTACGTTATTCGAGTTGCTCTGACGTACCGTACAACCGTGAACTGTCCTCTGAAGAGTGGAACACTCTGCTACAAAGCTGTGCAGTGTTTCCCGCCAATTCGGAGCATCGACCGCTGCCGTTCCTCTTCTTGCTACTACCGGACTAGTCAGCGCAAGTTCACGGGACCACCAATTTGGTTTACTCACTTCGCTACCGCTCGTGTCACTATTCGAAGCAGATTTCACCATTAACGAAATGAAACCATCCAACTGGGTGACAGACATGACGTCTACAAGCACCAAATACACCAAAAGTACATTATACACACATATCGTGCTGATTTTGTACCACAACTATATTTTGTTCACACCTGGTTGAGTTTGTTTGTATTAAAAGTGATAAGATGTATGCAATAACCTTTCTATTGCCAAACCCACAGCGCACTGACAATGTCGTTATGGTGACGCGGCTCGCCTATAGATGTGCCTAGCTGTTGGATCTGTCATGCGTTATAACAGTTTGCGCGCGGAACCTGAACTGACTCCGAAAATGAACTGTAGCGCTATCTTGTAACATCGGACTGTACCAACTCGCTGGACTTTGCGCAAACGCAACAACTTTTCGTATCGGTAAAACGTT
>JAGJTL010000059.1:2442203-2468652 GCA_022063505.1 Calosoma granatense
TATATAGTTTATAAATTAACCAATGTGATTTTATATCATTATGTAGATATCAAAACCGCGCATGAAAACCATCAGATGTGTTCGTTAATAGGCGTTGAGGGTGGCCATTCATTGGCGAGCAGTCTCGCGGTATTAAGAACATTGTACCATGTCGGAGTACGGTATCTTACTCTCACATCAACCTGCAACACACCCTGGTAAGTTACTTCACATTCCTTTCACCATTCATTAATAAAATTCCAATATTATTCAGTAGGTATAGGCTTAGGTAAAGAAAAACGTTATTTATTCTTATTTAATTAGTTAGACACTGCCCTGGGCAGTTATAATTATTCACTGATCACATTCCAGGGCCGACTGTTCTCATGCAGATATCCCAGGCAAAAAACCCGAACATGGCGGATTGACGAAATTCGGCAAAGTAAGTGCAATTACGCCAGTTTTTAATTATACATAAATCGTAAAATTAAATGTACATATATTTTAATTACATGGAAAAATAAAAGAAGTCTTTTCTCCGCAACAACTGTAGCAGTAAATCTGCATTAAACGTACCGTCATGGGCGGACCAGGGTTCTTAATGTTACTTGCATGCAAAATGAGGTTATAAATACTGGAACCAGTGCCGTGCTTACGGGTCAGACCTGGGTACCAACATATTTATGCATTTTCTCTAAAACCGTTTACTTTCATGCTTCTTTATTGCTATATAAATACTCCGTTTAAACTGGAAACTAATGCAAACAAACGATGCACTAAATATATTTTCAAGATTTTTGCCATTATATGTTGTACATGAGTAAGATCATTTATTAATTAATTTCGTGCATTGTAATGATATTTTTCCTTGTATATTTTTCAGTGTAGAATAATGATTTTGACAGGGCAATCCTGATGTGTAACTATAAAACAACATTCTGTAATTTGTCGTGTACATATCGCACATATTTCAATGTTGACTACTATTTAGAGTATCGTGAAGGAGATGAATCGGCTTGGTATGATAGTCGATTTGTCGCACGTCTCCGTAGGAACAATGCGGGATGCATTAGACGTGTCCAAAGCACCAGTCATATTCTCACATTCGTCTGCGCACGCGTTATGCAATTCAACGAGGAATGTACCAGACGCTACTCTGCGAAAGCTCGCCTTAAATAAGGGAATCATCATGGTTAATTTTTATTCCCATTTTCTCACATGCAAAGATGATTCTACCGTCGCTGATGCAGTAGGTAAGATGAAAGAAAAAAATCTATTCAGCCAAATGTGTTTCCCATTAAACGTAATACATGTTCTTTCTGTTCTTTTCACTGGTTACACGATTTGTCCATTATGCAAGAATGCTTATAATAAAGTGCACGATTCGAATACATTTCAAAGACCTGAATGGAATAGTACATATAGGGAAATATGAATTTATTTGTTACAGCACATATCAATCATATTAGGGAAATTGCCGGGGTGGATAATGTGGGCCTAGGTGCCGGATACGATGGTATAAATTTGTAAGTAACTAAATGCTCCATGCTCATTGTTGTATTAATAATATTTCAATTGAAAGTATTATTAGTATATTTGTTGTTTGATATAGCACACCTAAAGGTTTGGAAGATGTCTCCTCTTATCCCACTTTGTTCGCTGAACTCATCGGCACAGGCAAATGGAGTACAGAAGATTTGAAGAAATTAGCTGGCCTAAATTTCTTACGGGTCTTCCAAGATGTCGAACGAGTACGAGACGAGTTTCGACAAGCAAAAGTTCCGCCTTATGAAGATGTTTTAACACCTAGACCTAAAGACCATAACTGTAGTTCTCAGGATTTATTTTAAACAATCACCTTAGAAATTATTACCGAATGAATCATTCATTTTTGTATTTTGCTATCACCCATAGTGCAAGTAATTATTGACTGATTACTGTATTATTTTGTAATCAATTAAGAAATTATAAATCGTAATTCTGTAAATGCGAGGGGAAATATTTCGCTCTAACCGCCATTTTTATAATGGCGGTTACATAACCTTGTATTTTATGAGCAGCAATTTAGGAATTTGTAAAATATGTGATGTAATAATAATAATATTAATAGTATTAATAATATTAATGATAAAATGGTAATCTATTTTCTTCGCAATAAAATGACAGCTTGTTTCTACGAATCACTGTATTGTATGTAATATTTTTGTATAAATTAATTGTAAGTGTTTATAGAAATGATGCTGTCAACAGTGAATGACGTACTTAACAGAGAGTTGTATGATGGAGTAGATAAATTAACTGAAAAGATAACTACTAGATAATTTCTATGGTACTTATACATATATTGTTAATTTGTTTGATTTTGTTTTAGGTGTCTTTATGGTATTTACCGCATTAGCATTTAACAAATAGAACATACGTCTGTCTAGACCTTTTGAAATATACAACTATACCTATATGTAACATACCTATATATTATACTGGTAACAATTAACAAACCTATGAATATATAAACCCCAGTTGCTGTGTTCATCCTGTAAAGTTGACATACTGACGCCGACATTTAGAACTATAACAACTTAAACGCAACACATTTCTATGTCTTTTATGTCAATATTTAACTTAACACTACTTTCACGTATTGTCCAATATGTAACTGGAAAGTAGCTATGTATGTATATCTTTAGTTTTCTCCAACGATTTAACTATATGCCTGTCGCTAATAAATAATATTATTATACCAGATAATGAAAAGTATGCAGTCACTTTTAATTTAAAATATGTAATGAATACATTTCACTGCAGTCTTCATCAGGTACGATATAAATAACATTATGCGTACGGCTTTCAATATAAAATTCATTACTGTATTGTTATTTGAAACAAATTAGTATATAATAATAGTAATCGTATATAATACTAATTTTAAAATATGTAATATGAATATCAATGAAACCATTGCTACTATCCTGTTACATAGTGTGTAATTCACTTTTCTTTTATAGCAATAAGTGTATTGAATGTATTTCCGTAAAAAATACTTATGATATACACAAAGAACCAAATCAATTGTGAATAATAATGCTATAATGCGTAGCTTTAATATAAAATTGATAAAGAAAAGCTTTTTATATAAATCCAATAGACACTTTAACAAAATAACGTATATCTATCTATACTATGTACTCTTACGTCTTACTAATATCCAAATGTAAAGAAATTAAATTTCTCATGAATTATATTAGGATAAAATTTACTAAGATTTCAAATAGGACCAATATAATAAAATTTACTGTATTACAGCAGGTTTGTATATACTTTAGATATTGATTATTACATATCATATTACCAGTGTAATAAGTAAAATGTTTTAAAGCAATATTATTGTTCTAGTCGTATAAAATATTGTATCTATGTTAAACATCACAATTTATGTGACATATGGAACTCGAATTCTGTCTAAATTAACATGTTAATAGGTAATAAAATTTATTACAGCTTTTCATTGAATATTTTTTCATATTACAGACCAGTTAAAAATGACGTCACAAGTCCATTAAAGGGATTGTCGAATGGCACACAAAGCGTTTTGCCATATGACTTAATGTATAGTATTCATTTTTAAATTTAAAATTGAAGCTTAATTTTTGCTTGGAAAAATTTTTTACGTTATTTTGAACCTTCTATCAAGGTATGTATGGCATTGAAATTAACATTTTCATGTTTTTAATACTGTATTTTTGTGTATATTCATTGACAGGTCATACCCAATACATATATCGTTGTGGGTTGCGGAAATACATAATATTTCATTTTTTCGTTTCCTGATGAGTCACAAATTATGCTCTTAAGAAAGATGTGAACGAATTGTATAAAACAGATGTGTTAGCTGTGACTAATCAAGCAGATCTGAATGATACCTACATAACCTATGAAAAATTTGGTTGCAAGCATTGTTATCAAGTATATACTGTAGTGAAGAGGAAATGTGATTTGAATGAACGTATCAGTGCAAGAAAGAAAACATTCACAATTATTCTGTTACACAAGGCATCGTAATAAATATATTTTTACAGAAATATTAACATTGTCGCTTATGGAAAAACGCAATGTGTGCTATTCGATAGTTTGCGATGACATCATTTGGTCACGTGTTTTTAACTGGTCTATTTGAGCCTGTGTTTACATTAGAACCGCGCGCCAGAGCCTTTAGATGTATGTTGGTAAGTATTTAGATCACTAGTGTTAGATGTTATCAGTCGGATCAATTTCCTATCTGTCAGTTTAACCATATCAGTTGAAAGTAAAATTAAATGGCTACAATACGGATTCCTGAACAAAAAGTAATATTGTGTGGCGAATATGGTGTTGGAAAAAGTTCATTATTTAGAAGATTCGCAACAAATACATTTGTTACAGCAACAGACCGACAATCCACATTGGGGTTAGATCATTATTATAAAATATACAAAGTTGGAGATCGGGATATTAGAGTAAGGCTACGTAAATTGTTTATTTATCATTTGTTAATCCATTGAGTTGTTAAATGGGAAGCATTACTTGGTATGTAACAGGTGATATGTTTAATTTATATTTTAGTTACAACTATGGGATACGGGTGGAATGGAAAGAGTTGCTTCCATCACATCCAGTTATTACAAATTTGCCGAAGCAGCAATTCTTGTCTTTTCATTAGATAATGCAGCATCATTTCATGTTCTATCACAACATTTGTTGGACATAGTGACATATGCAGAAAATGCGAAAATCTTTCTATGCGGAAACAAATCTGATTTAGAGGGATCTGTTCCTCAAGTGACAGATGCAGATATGGAAGCATTTTGGCAAGTATAAAATATGAATTAAAATAAACAGATGAATGTTAACATATATATATTCGAATATTTCAGCGAGCAGTGTCACAATCTTATAAGTAGCACTTACAAGACTTCGTGTAAGACGGGTGCTGGCATTGAAGAGATGTTTAAAGATATCTCTAACCAACTTGTCGAAACTAACAGGTCCAAACTGGAGTTGCAGTCTTTAGAGACACACGGGTTTAAAGTGACTACTCACGATGAACCGACAGATCCAAGTTGTCTTTGTTGAAGATCAAAAACAGTTATATATTAGTAAACAGTGAATTTGTTGACTAGTATCATGATACTTGCTGCTTATTTAAACCAAAATGAAAGTAACGAAATGAATCACTGCTTGATTGCAGTTTTGAGACTATCATAACTAGTTTTTAATATCTCATTTTAGTCTAGTCGCATCGATATTACCGAAAAGACTCATTTTAACTGGGAATATAACCATAGTATTGGTATCAAATAATATTTACACGGATTGAATATATATTGTCCATGGAGATATTTTACTGTATTTAGCATTATTGCGATATTGGTTACCATTGTTTATGCTTACATATTTTAACTAAGCGTTGTTTTATTTATGGAATAGTTATATACAATTGTGAATGTATTATTTTTGTCAGTTTTATCTGAAAAATTTGTCGTCCAAAATCTGTGATGATGCAAAAGTTTTACAAATTTCTAACACGGTGCCAAAGTGTACACGACTGATTTAACGGATTTTGCACAAACCAAATAATTTGCACATTCATTTGTCAACAGATACATACATACTGCAGTACAATTGATAACGTGAATTAATAAATGGAGGCTTTAAATGAAATATTCGGTATTAATTCATGGAATCAATGGTGTATGAAAGCCATATGTTATTTATTGTGTTACTCAACAAAATAAGCTTACAGATTGAAGAACGTTACAAAAACATAACAACATGTGTACTCTTTATTTACTTTTAATCGTAAAAATATAACATGTATTCTTACATAATTTATATATATATAACTGAACTAAAAATATGAATAAAAGAATCCTTCTAAAATATCCTTAGAATAAAAATAATTTCAATTTTGTAACAATTTACACTGTAACAAGCATATGGGGATCGAAATATACATAATAGCACAGCTCATTGGTCTAAGATGTTTGTTATATTATTATAGTTTAATGCTGGGACCATTGTATGGTCTTAATATCTACACCTTCCTGTACCATTTCCCACAGAGGACTCATTTCTCTTAGCCGAGTCACATGTTGAATGCATTTTTGTGCGGTATAATCTACCTCCTCAATTGTTGTGAACCGACTAATCCCGAATCTACAATGGAAAACAAGTTAGCACACATATAAAGACGGTGATGTCGACTATAGCTACCTTATTGAACTGTGCGCTAAATCTTCATCAGCACCGATAGCTCTTAGCACGTAGGAAGGTTCAAGAGAGGCTGATGTGCAAGCAGAACCACTGGATAGTGCTATATCCTTCAGTGCCATTAATAAAGATTCGCCTGTAAGTAAATGTGTACAACATATGGTATTTAAAGTCTACCAAAATGACAGTGCATCATTGCAAGTTCATTATGTACAACATGTTTACCTTCAACATAGGCGAAAGACAAATTTATGCAACCAGGATATGAATGTGTAGGATCACCATTCCTGATAACGTGGGTTAGTTTCGCAAATATCTGATCCATCAGTCGCTTAGACAATAACTCCATCCACTTATGATCATATTCCATTTCCTTCAAAGCAATATCACACGCCGATCCAATACCAACTGCTAAGGGAGCCGGTACTGTTCCACTTCTGATGCCTCTTTCTTGTCCTCCGCCACTCTGTAAGGCTTCTACCCTAACCCTGGGCCTCCTACGTACGTACAAAGCACCTATACCCTTTGGTCCGTAAATCTTATGGCCCGAAATCGACATCAAGTCTATGTTCATAGACTGTACATCCAATGCCACTTTACCTACAGCCTGCGCTGCATCCGTATGGAAAAATACTTTCTTTGATTTACACAATTTTCCTATCTCAGCTATCGGTTGTTTAACCCCTATTTCATTATTGACAGACATGATTGAAACTACTGATGTATTGGACGTCATTGCCTTGTCTAGTTCTTCCAAAGAGATCAAACCATTATCTTGAACGGGCAAGTATGTTACTTGAAAACCTTCACCTTCAAGGGCACGGCAAGAATCTAAGACACATTTGTGCTCCTGCAAACTTGTAGTATGAAAAATATGATTTATAAGTATTCTAGAGCACATTTACTGTTTGTGTGGTGATTATATGCTTCTTTTTACTACTGTAGAATCTAGCTACACCTTTGATTGCAATATTGTTAGACTCAGTTGCACCAGAAGTGAAAATAATTTCTTTGGGATCTGCATTTATTAATTTAGCTACTTGTTCCCTTGCTACTTCTACTGCCTGTTCGGTTTCCCAGCCATAAGCATGGGTTCGTGAATGTGGATTTCCATAATAGTTAGTCATATACGGCATCATAGCATCTAATACCCTTGGATCCTGTTGAATATTTTAAAATTAATTCAAAACATAGGTTGAAGTTTATAAGATAATTTTTTACCAGAGGAGTCGTTGCTTGTGCATCCAAGTACAACGGTCGACCATCGCATTTTTCAGTAATACTAAATTTCGAATCTATAATTAAGGGAAGCAATGAATATTTTAGCATAACCTTACACATCACAATACATTACCGGTACTCGAATATTTATTGGCACCTGTCAAACCATATCTATTTCTTATTAAATGAGTATTGATGTTATGTGTTAATCCTGTTAATTTTTGCAAGTATCTATACATGATTACTTATTTGATAACTTAAATTGTGCAATACTAGAACGTCATGCTGTCACACAAAACTTTTTAACTGTCTATTTTGTTCGTCAGTAGCGTACAAAAATTTGACGAGCATTGCAGATCTATTACATAAACATAAAATGTAAAAGTTTATATAGGATTTTATTTATAAATTCAACCAATGCATTTTTCAAATAAATCAGAAACAAGAGTCAATTGTTATTCATTGTGTATTTTATAAACAATCTTATTTAAATCTCAATGAATATTCTACGCCAATGTCTGGTATGTGCAACGTCGCTAAAGTTTGGAATTATTTTGTCAAATAAAGTATTTATTATTTAATCATATAGATTATTCAGAATACTGTCACATTGTTAATAATATAGAAAATATGGTATTTATTTTTAACCAATGCGGTATAATACAATGTATTTTGATAAATTTGGCAACCTCGCGGTAAATAAGAGCATGTCTTTGACATTTACGAAACATATAACCATTAAAGTGAACGTAAATAAACACATTTGATTGAATAATTTGACAAATATGAGTAATTCTGCACAGTCAGTTAGTGGTGCAGGTCTAACTAACGTGGAAGATGACGAATTAACTTTACCCAGAGCCAGTATCAATAAAATGATTAAAGAACTTGTACCATCGGTCAGGATAGCAAATGAAGCAAGAGAATTGATATTAAATTGTTGTACAGAATTCATTCATCTGCTTAGTTCAGAGGCAAACGATATTTGTAATCAGAATCATAAGAAGACCATAAACGCAGAGCATGTTTTACAAGGTTAGTTGTGTTCCAATCTTATATTGTTGGTGTTATTGTTGTTTGTGTGTAGCACTTGAAAGACTGGGCTTTGGCGACTATCAGGCAGAAGCAGAAGCAGTTCTGAAAGATTGTAAAGCTGTTGCTGCAAAACGACGAAGACAGAGTACACGGCTGGAGAATCTGGGAATTCCCGAGGAAGAGTTGCTTCGACAACAACAGGAGCTGTTTGCGAAAGCGAGGGAGGAACAGGCATGGGCTGAACAACAACAATGGCAGCAGTTACAAGCTGCAGCACAACAGGCACAGGCTTCTGCATTACCCACGAGTGACGATCAGGATGATTATTCATAGTATCCTGGTACATAAGTATCAGTACCAATATTCAGAACCTAACTAACATCAATGTTTATTATTAAATAAACAGTACATACTGTTTAAAGTACGATGTAATGTAAACAATATTTATATTAGTTTTTTGTAGACATTATAATTACTTCATTATCTGGACACTGAAGTTTTATCCTCTCCCGCCTTTTTTAAGCGAAATTCAGTAATAATTTTACTAAGATGTATTAAAATATAAATTGTGTGTATATTGTAATATTACTTGAATAAATATTATTTCGTAAAAATGTTGAAATCTATATACGTACATAGTTGAAACATTTAAAAAACCGTAGTTTTACATATAATAATTTTTTCCCAGTAATGTATAATATCAGTAAGGCACTGTGCAGACAATGGGAAAGTGCTCTCATCAAACGTATATTATATTTATTAATAAACTGTTACTAATTTATTGGTGAAATAATGTTTGAGTACTACTGATACACGGCTGTCAACAAACATAACACAGCGAGCAGGATCTGCACTTCCTGCCCTGTCGGTAGCGGGTTATTGGTCGTAATCACCAATGATATTCTAATTGAACCACATATAATTCGCACCGTAATATTCCAGCTGTAAACATATGATTCCGAACCTACATAGACAAATAATGGCGCCTTCACACTGCATTCAATACTTTCATTACAGTTTTTCTTCTTATGGCATTTTTGTTACTAAATATAAAACATAATATTGAAATCATTTTATTGACTTCAATTATCGAAATAACTGCCCGAAAATGCAAGCAAATGTACAAAAAATATACGTGAAACGAGAAGAAATGTATGACGCAACTCGTGAAATACATTACAATCGTCCGGGTACTATAATAGACTATTTTGTTAAAAAATATATATTCAAATATTATGAATTAATCGCTTCAAAATTGTTCAATTAAGATCAACAATGTGTAAACGAGTTATACAGGATACACTTTTCTGAATTACATTAATAATTATGAACACATATGATATAATCAAGGCGCGTGCGACACAGCAAGATCTTGAAATATGTGTGTGATCCAACCTTTCACTTTTAATATGTAAATTTTATTTTCATTTATGCATTACAATAAAATGTTAATATCAAGTTCATATTTACGACTTCAAAACAAGAAGTTGGAATGGCATAATTACACGAATTACTAATAGAAAGTTTATAAAATGTAAAATCAGCGTATTTTAGACACTATAAAATTGTTCATACTGATCTTTAACAAATTATAAAATTAACTCAGATGGAACGTTAATGAATATAGATAATTTATTTGGTCCATTTTCATATTTCCAAGTTTCGTTCTGCTTCAAACACTGTTTGATACAGTGATGTACTTGCTCAGTTTATAGTAAATTGTTAATGCAAAGCTTATGTTTTCATTGTAAGATTCCAGCACGTCTTAAATTGCAAAAGAAATTTCAAAGAACTGTAAAAGAAAATGAATTCAAGCCAACAGTTTTACAGAAATCAATAAAATACGTAACACGAACTAGTCATTGCAATATTGTTTCTTATCGTTTCAGGATATAGGTGTAAGTAATAAAATAAAAATGATTAATTTATTATCAGCAAATCCAACCAATGCAACAATAATACAACTGAATCTAAAAATTTGATTAAAAAACACTATAAAACTCATAAGTTTCAACTGAAATACCTTTGTTATATTCGTTCTGAAAAACTCTGTAGTCTGTATGTAACATTTCTCTTATAAATTACCTCTTAACAATGTCTTTTTTCTAATACAAATACTTATTTATATTTTTGAAATCTTGTAAAAAGGTTTCGAAATTGATAATGTCAAATTTATGTATATATTTACTAAGACGGCCCTGTAGCGGAACTGGTTTCCCCTCCAGAGCCGTTATACCTGATACCATGCCATGGTCAAACATTGGTTTAGCTTATACATAGTAGTGGACTGTTCAGTCGCTCGCTTTTCTAAACCGCTTGCATCATACAAACGTGCTTACCACGCGTTGCTCCGACCACGTGTTGCTGGCGATAGACTATGCAGAACAGTTGCTGCAAGTGACGAAAGAAACTATAGTGTAATTAAAGATGACGTTGACGAAAATCAAAGAGGACGATGACAGTTCGTCGTCGAAGAGTTCGGCGGGTTTTAAAATGAAGAAAGAGTTAGAGCTGATGGATGGGGTTGCAATTATTGTTGGAATTATTATTGGTGCTGGAATATTTGTGTCTCCCAAAGGTGTGTTACGATATTCCGGGTCCATTGGACAGGCGTTAATTGTCTGGATATTATCGGGAATGCTGTCGATGATTGGTGCACTGTGCTATGCTGAATTAGGTAACTATTATAAATATTTTCTTATATTTATACTTTAAATATGGTGCGACACTTGTGATGTTGACGTTGCAAGATTTGGTTGCTAAGCAACAGATGTTTACTCTATATATCTAGATACATAGCAGACAGGCATGCATACATACTCAATTCATGTTTTGCAACTAATAATATTATGTTAATTGTATGATATGTGATTAAACTAATAAATATACATATGTAAACATTATTAATACATTCAATATAGAAACAAATATTGACAATATTTACATGTGTTTTTGTTTACAAATAATAGTGTATAGTTTCTTTGCAATTCTTAAAATATATGTGTCAAGATCAAAACATATATCGATTTAATATATGTTAAAAGGGTACATAAATATGACGCAACACGCGAAATGAATTACAGACGCTGTTGTATACAAAATTGGCAACATAAATTCAATAATAATAGGAATAAAATGTCACGATACTTACAGACTGGTACAATAACTAGAATTTGTTGTGTGCTGTCATGAATATTAAATATTAATACATACACATTTATTGTTGTATATTATCATATGTTTGTGGGAAGCAAGTGTCTACCACAGCCACGCACATGTGTTACACACATCTGTCTACTTCCGTTCATTGGAAATTCCAGTAGCGCCGGTATTTTTTGTTTCCGGTAGGAGTAAATATTTAAAACAGATTATACTAGAGCTGTACTTCAAAACAAATGAGATAAGAACCTCCGCATATACAAATGAACATACAAAATGTTATCAGATGAACATTTTTAAATACTGAAATATGCCTTCTTTATATTACATTGCTTACCTATTTTTTTTTCGCAAGTTAATTGTGTAAATATCATAGAAGACAAGTAAGGAATTGACTGTTGTATGATATTATACAATACGTGCTGCATACATGTGAATACGTGAAATTGTAATACCTACTTAATTTACATAATAAAATATGCTAAAACATATTAATATGTAACATATGTTCGTGGAGTTCATAGAGAATTGTTTGTATTCTACGTAAATACTTGTACTACATAAATAAATAATGTTAAAAGCTATCAAATATTGACATTTAAATACATGGAATTTGAAAATTTCTTGATGCAAGAAAATGTTATTTCGAAAATAAATTATACCCATTATTAATATGCATTTCAATGTAAATTGAATTGCAAAACAAATATACGCATGTTTGCTTAGCGAAGTGGTTCATGTTATAACTATTATCGGAACAAGTTCATATACGAGTATATCTAATAGCATGATGTAATAATCTTATACTATGTGGTGTACATATTACATAAGCAAAAATTTAATTGCAAAGCAATGAAATTTGAAACTTTAGAATCATACACACACGTAAATGTAAAGATTATACGGGCACATAGGCAATGAAACGTTAGAGGCGGGAACATATCTAGACACGAACAGCTATAGTAGTTTTGAATATTTTATCAGCGAAATTTGAATACAGTACATTCTCAGACATAAGTTATTGTCTGTGTCGCACAGTAGCTTGTTATGTTTAGTGTAGGTAGTTCAAGATAACAATAATTGTTTATTGTTTGCGATAACAATGTATACTGATATTTTCACTGAATTTAAGATTGAAGTTTAAGTAAGACTAGTATGTACATATTCCTAAATAATTACAAAATTAAAATCCTATACTGTGTTATGGTAGCTAATACCTACCTGTTTAGTAATTTGTATACATACAAACTTTCTATCTAATGTACTGATGATGGTCCGATTATTCCAGGTACTATGATACCAAAGTCAGGTGGTGATTATGCGTACATTAGTGAGGCATTTGGTCCTCTGCCTGCCTTCCTGTATCTCTGGGTGGCCCTATTCATTCTGGTACCTACGGGTAATGCCATAACGGCACTTACTTTCGCACAATACATCCTTCAACCCGCCTGGCCCACATGCGAACCCCCCTATGAAGCGGTCAGACTTCTAGCCGCAGTAACAACTTGTAAGTAGTACCTTTATACATATTATTAGTTTAAATATTTTACCTAAAACTGCCACCATTGATATATTATTAAATTAATATAATTTCACCTACCTAAGAAGAATAATAACAAAACCCTTTAAACATGTCATTATACATATTTCATATAAGTCAAGAAAGTAATGCCTCAATTTTATATAAAATCAGCACGGAGAAATTTCAAAATCTATGTTATGTTTGCAGGTTTATTGACGGTAATAAACTGTTACAATGTAAAGTGGGTGACTCGAGTACAAGATATATTCACTGCCACGAAAATCTTTGCATTGTTAATCATTGTAATAGCAGGTATCTGGTACCTGTGCACCGGCCACGTGGAACATTTCAATGATCCCATGGCTGGTACCACTGAAGAACCAGGTTATATTGCTTTAGCATTTTACTCAGGACTATTTTCGTACTCCGGTTGGAATTACCTCAATTTTGTGACGGAAGAATTGAATGATCCGTACAAGTAAGTAACTAAAGAAATATTTCAATTTATTAATACAGAATAATACAAATCAAAGAATAAATAATATGAATTCTGTTTTCCCTTTTAGAAATCTACCAAAAGCCATATGTATTTCAATGCCCGTTGTGACTATAATTTACGTAGTAACGAATATCGCATACTTGGCTGTACTGTCACGAGATGAAGTTCTGTCATCTCAAGCTGTTGCAGTTACGTTTGGAAATAAAATGTTGGGTGTATTTTCTTTCACAATGCCAATATTTGTAGCGTGTTCAACATTTGGATCCTTGAACGGTGCTATTTTTGCTTCCGCCCGATTGTTTTTCGTTGGTGCACGAGAGGGACATTTACCTAAGGCTATTGCATTAATAGATGTAAAAAGACTGACACCTGTACCGTCCCTTATATTCATGGTAAGTTTTATGTAAAATAATTTACATAATATATTGTCACTGATACATTTGTTTGTTCAGTATAAATGTACTTATACTTCTGTCTCTTTCAGTGCATCATAACTCTGGTGTTATTAATAATAGAGGATGTCTACGTATTAATCAATTACGTTTCCTTTGTTGAGGCCGTATTTACAACAATCAGTGTGACAGGTCTACTCTGGATGCGTCACAAAAAGCCTCATTTAACCAGGCCAATAAAAGTCAACATCATTCTGCCGATAATTTTCTTTATAATCTGTGCGTTCTTAGTAACTTTCCCGTGCTATGTTAGTCCGTGGGAGGTGGGGGTAGGTTTAGTATTTATTTTATCTGGTATTCCAGTGTATTATGTGACAATAGGATGGAAGAACAAACCAAAATGGTTAAGGAACGCGTCGGATGAATTCAATTTATTGTGTGCCAAATTGTTTGTGTGTATGCTGGAAACTGAATGTAAAGATAAATGACACAAATGTGAGACATGATATTAGTTTCATTATTTACAATATTTATTTTACACTTCACATGAGGACAGAGAGAAGGAGTGAGAGAGTTTATTTTGCCAAATTATGAAAGTAGACATAATAAAGAAACAATTAATTTCAAATGTCAGTTTGGCAGAAATAAAAATGTGCTGACTTATTTGTTAAAATATTTGGGTAGAAACTAGGTGTGCGTACATGAGTTGGTGTTTTGTTGTGCCGTCCCAGCATAGGAACTATGCACCTGTGTATGGACAGCCACATTCTATTTTACAAGAAGAAAGACATATGTTGTTTCATAGTGAACTGAATGATGTAAATTCCGAATTTTTGTTACCTATATTTAATACAAATTTATTGTTAAAAAATCGATAAATTATTTATTTATTTTCATCGAAAAATGAATTTTAGGTGGCTTCTTTATTATTTTGTTCCTACTTTATTTTTGTAATATGTATTTTATTATTAAAAACGATTTTTACAATTTTACATGTTATTTTTTGTAGCGTATTTTTAAGATACTCTATATGACATGTATTATATTGTTAGATGTAAGTAGAAAAATTTGTTAATGTGAATAAGAAACAATTTTACAGTTTTAATTATTTAAATTTAACTCTTCAAGGAAGTTTAACTTCTGAGGGACCAAAATTTTCAGTTACCAAATTTGTACATGTTTATTATTTCTTTATGTGAAATAAAATTATACGACATGAAATCTACACTACATTTTTTTGAAACTATTAAAAATAAAAAAAATCCTGTAGAGATACTCTATATTTACAACATTCATTTAGCTATTTTTTCAAAATTGAAATTTCATTTTTTTCAAAATTGAAATTTCATTTTTTTCAAAATTGAAATTTCATTTTTTTCAAAATTAGAATTTCATTTTTTTCCAAATTTGAAATTTATTATTTTCCAAATTTGAAATTTGTTTTTTTAAAAATTTGAAAAAATTTTTTTTCAATATTTCAAATTCAAACGCTCCAGTGTAGTACATAGTTTATACTTCATGATAAAAAAACAAACCTCTCGAAATTCACAGTCAGCCAAAATATCTAAACTTCTGAGACATGTTTTGAGCAAGTTTTATTCAATGACTATAGCCCCGGAACAAACTCCCTTCATTTTATGCTTACGATGTCATATTGGCGACCATCTCCAGAGAAGTGCTTCCAAGACAGGCTCAGGTATGGCACGATCGTTTGAACCAGTTCGGACTCCGCCTGATCATCAAGAAAACTGAATACCTGGAGACCACCCTAATACCGGACACAATTCAGATAAACGGCATGCCACTGGTGAAGACGGATGTCTTCCGATACCTGGGCTCCTATTTACAAAGCGACGAAAGCAATTCCAGCGACACACGGGCCAGAATTAATGCAGCCTGGATCAGATGGCGGGAAGTCACTGGTGTGCTTTTTGACAAGAAGATGCCCATAACGCTAAAAGCGAAAATCTACAAACGGGTAGTCCGCCCAGTTGCTCTGTACGGAACAGAATGTTGGCCAACCACAGCAGCTGCCGAACGTCAATTGCACGCTATGGAGATGCGCATTCTTCGGTAGATCATGGGTGTCTACCTCCTGGATCACGTCACCAACGATACGATTAGACGTCAGTTTGGCGATGCACCAATAACTGCAAAGATGCGAAATGGTCGACTCCGTTATCAAATTATATACATACATAGTATCTAATGAAGGATATTTAAGTGAGATACAGTTCCATCTTCTGTCCTATTCTAGTTTCTGCATATTTAGTTGCGAAAGAAACTTTGATTGATGTTGTGACATTGTGGTATATACATATATAACATTATTGTTAAAAATAATCCTAAATTGTTTATTATTTCCTATACAGGACAGCCACTTTGTGTTCTAAGCCTAAGAAATAATCTGGCTGAAAGAGAGGATTCGAACGGGCTATTATATTCGGCTCTATCTTATTCGAGATTCACTTATTCTCCGCTCATTAGCGTCGAGTTCCGTAAGGCGAAGTTTGTCCTGTCCACCACTGTATGTAAATTTATGTGCATATACGGCGCAATCGATATTTATTCCTTTCTGTACTGTTGTCAGTTGAACTGTGGACATATTGTGAATATGACCTATGCAGCAATGTTTATTATTAATTTATATATACATATATTTAGTTCTCAGACACAGTTACTCTGTTTGAAAACTACATTCTACTAAACATGTGGGCTTATGAGAAAAAACTTAGAAAGTAAATAGTTTTTAAGATTTTGTCAGGTACATATACAACTAGGGAAGGTGGCGGCGACCGCAAAGAAGCGTTATTTGTGGGACGTGTAATACGAATAATAAGCGAAAGCAGTTAACCAACTACTAACAAAATAAATACGTGCAATATTCCACGAACCTACGTTAAAAAAACCGGAGAACCGTATGGCCACACTAACGCCAAATATCCGCGGGTTACAGATTAGCAATTAGGAAATTAAATTATTACTAATTCTGTGTAAATAATATTACCTAATTATGTCTGTCGGCATTCAAGTCGCAGGCTTCTTGTGCTCGCCAAAGGACACTTTTTTGCTTCGGTTTTTAATTTTTAATTTAAAAAAAAATAGCATTGTCTATGATTCTTGAATGAGTGCTCAAAGAGGGACCATAGAAAAGACAAAATGGTAACCCTAATTTTTTTAATATATTATAGGCTATATTATAAATCAATATGTCTCTGTTACAAAATTATAGTGATGTATAATCGTTATACATATTTGGAATAATTTAAATATTATATACTGGTACTACAGTGGCGATTTTGAGAATTCGATTCTGATTATCTTGAGCTAGATCTATTTTAGTTTATTTAATCGGATTTAACCATTTATTGAAACATATTAGTCCGTCAGATAGATGCGTACACGTCTGAAGAATGTGCATTAAGTATTTTTATCATATCATATGTACATATATTGACAAATATAACAATATTACATACCATTTTTCTGTTGTATTTTATATAGGAAAAATAAAACCGCGAATTAATAACGAAGTGTTATTTTATTAACTGTGCGCATCATTACGTATTGATATTTAATATATTGCAGCATAATAACACACAATTTGTTAAAATTAAACCCACAGAATGCTTTATACGTGAGTGAGGTACATTTTAAATTTCCCACCAAATTATTTATATACGTGTTTATTTATTATTGTTATGCTCATTTATTTTAGTTGCACTGTGATGAAGAAAACAGATAATAAGCGAAATAAGCGAAATTACATTTACGGTTATAAAACTTCAACACAATTGTTTAACATGCATTACATTTGTACAAAATATAGTATACGTATACACAATTTCAAATGATTCCATTATCGTGGCTTCTGTACTAAACTTCAGAAAATTAAATATACTTATTTACACTTTATTGCATCCACCATGTACTAGTCATACTTGCATAAGATTATTTGTGAAAATATTCTTGTATTCATATGAATGTTTTCTTTCTTGCACTGATACGTTTATTCAAATCACATTTCCTCTTCACTACAGTATATACTTGATAACAATGCTTGCAACCAAATTTTTCATACGTTATGTAGGTATCATTCAGATTTGCTTGATTAATCGCAGCTAACACTTCTGTTTTATACAATTCATTCACATTTTTCTTAAGAGCATAATTTGTGACCCATCAGGAAACGAAAAAATGAAATATGATGTATTTCCACAACCCAGAACGATACATGTATTGGGTATGATCTGTCAATGAATATACACAAAATACAATATTAACTAGATTGGGTACAGACACCCATGCCTGTAGCTCATCGACGTATATTTAAGTCTGGATAAATTACAAGAAATTAATATTTATTGAAATATGCTTTTAAAATTCATAATCCTAAATAGTTGACCAAAAAATAAAATAATAAACGTAAAATATGTAATTATCTGCAAAAACATCTACTTTCTTTTGTTGACGAAAGAAAAGCCTAGTCGCTTGTGCATTGATCTTCTTTCGTTCAGAGAAACGTCAAAAATTCATTTTAAAATATTTTTTTCTCCTATATCCTTATGTAATTTTTCAAAAATAAAAATACAGAAAAATTTGTCATAATTTTCCGCATATGTAAGAAAATTTTGAAAAAAATTGAATGGAAAATAAAGGAGAGAAAAAAAAATAATAAAAACCGAAAAAAATTTCGAAAATATTTTTTTTTTCAAGGCCTAAAAAAATTTTTCAAAAATAAAAATACTAGGCACAACTAGACAATAATATGTACCTGCAAAAAATTTCATCAAAATCGGTTGGATAGTCTAGGAGGAGATAGTGGAACAAAAAATCTCGTACGACCGAGCGAGCGAGCGAGCGAGCGACATACATACGGTCACATGTAATAATAGTCATTTCGTGATCCAAGGGGTCTGTCCAGGATTTCTACGCAGGAATTTTTGAAATCGGACGATGTTACAGACATCGTACCGAACACTATAGCTCTTCGACAGGAGGTCGATGAGCTAAAAACATGAAAATGTTAATTTCAATGCCATACATACCTGATAGAAGGTTCAAAATAACGTAAAAAATTTTTCCAAGCAAAAATTAAGCTTCATTTTTAAATTTTTTAATAAATACTATACATTAAGTCATATGGCAAAACGCTTTGTGTGCCATTCGACAATCCCTTTAATGGCCTTGTGACGTCATCTTTAACTGGTCTATTGCAAATCACAAGAGTTTAATGAGAGGTACAATACTGTGCATGCACCTAACTTCACATATGTTGTATTTCTTCCACATGTGTTTATGACATTCGTCAGTTGTGCCAGTAACTTCAAAGTTGTTTACTTCGATAACTCAATTATTGTTGAATAATAATTTATATTCAGTAAAACTTATTATTAGCAATTATTAACTATCGTTTAGGACAGCGTCAATAAATAAACTTTAGAGAAGCACAACCTGTGCAGAAATGTCAATCGTAGGTTATGATATATTAGAAATGAGGTAAGATGTATAATATACGTATTTTATTTTAGGAATATACACATGAAGTGGATATAAATCCAGAAAATTTTTCCAAAAAACTGATGTGTATTGAATATCCAGGCATGGTTAAAAATGTGGATAAAATGATAAACACTTTAGGTGGTTTGGACAACATTGGTATTGTAAGTTAATATTTAGCATGACATTTATTTAGCATGACATTACGCAGAATAATACATATTTCTATACTAATAGGCATATGCAACAAAAAATCGTCGAGTTGAATTAAGATTTCGGCCTGACGACTTGTATTGCAAACCAACGTGTGGTGACAGAAACTCTACTACGGCACTCCTGATTAAAGTAAAAGTAAAGAGGAAGTCAAGAGATCCTAGTACACCGTGTTCTTCTAAAGATGCAGACAAACCTCAGACAGTTACTTATACAACTTCGGTTATTGGAGTTGTGGATACAATATATAAATTTAACAGTAAATAAATATTGATGTTTATATATTTTGTCGGTATATTTATGATATATTATTTTAGATCTATGTGACTTTCAATACCTACCAGCACATACTAAAAAAGGTGATCCATGTGGAAGTAAATTGGAAAACATTTATGATAGATTGCGCCCAAGTTTTTTACCTACTTCATCTTGGTTAAGGTAGTTAAAACACTTTTATTTATTACGCTTAACATCCTTAGAGTAAGTCATGTAATTATTATAAAATTGAACCTATTTCACGTTGACTATATTGAAAAAACTTTTATACTGAACCTATTTTGTTTTAAAATTCTAACGGATGAAACATTTTCTAATAGATGCAGCAAGGCATTTATTTTGATTAGCGATTTATTTGTTACTGCTACCAATCGTAGTTGCTAATTTTCAAGCAGTCATATAATCTTTATATATTGGAACTGCTTTGTGATAAAATTCTGGCGGATGAAATATTTTCTGAAAGTTCCAACAAGGCATTTGTTTCTAATTGGCTACTTATTTGTCATGAACACCTAATCATCTGGCCAATTTTCCACCAGTCAAAAGAGAGCAATTAACGTTTCACAACGTTTTAATATCTTCATTCGCAAGATTTTTCGACAGACAAGTAGTTCCTTCATAAATACCTTAAATTATATTTTTATTCGTGTCTAATACAACAAAGGGTGAAATATGTAGAAACAGTGAATCCCCACTTTATATAAAATTTTACGAAGACTATATGTAAATTGTAATGTTTATTTTTTAAAGTGAAGATAACGTGCCGTTATTCCTAACTCCTCCTGTATTCTCCCGATTTGATACTGTACATTACTATAACGCACAGAAAGTTAAAGACACAAACAGTGACTCGCATGTCATTGGCCGTACACGAAAAAGACGTACAGGTTACGGAATATTTCTTAATTTCAAAGATGAAAATGTTCCTAAAAAGCCATATACGGAATCTTTGAAAATGTTGCACATAAAGTTTTTGAATGACGGGCCTTATGCTAGAATGAAACAGGTAAGCAAAGCAATAGAGAAAAAGTACTAATGACATAATAATAATTGGTTACTACTTATTTATAGCTATTTGAAGAACGACCTGTTTGGTCAAAGAATGCCTTGACGTATCACACTAATTTCTCCAAGGATCAGTTGAAATTTTTGTTGCCGACAGTTGCGTATTATTTCTTAACTGGACCCTGGAGAGTAATGTGGGTACGTTATGGATATGATCCACGACAACATCCAGAAGCAAGGAAATATCAAACATTTGACTATCGCATGCGAACTATTGGTATGTAAGAGTACTGAGAGAATGTCTCGCTGTAGTGAAATGCTTTCTTCATTTTGTCTAGGTGGTATGAAGAACAGAATCAAAGCAAAGAGAAGTTATTCAAACTACTTGCTTCCCTATAAGAGTAGTCCGTCCAGTAAACCTAAAGTAGCCATCATAACCAGACATTCAATAGCAAGAGCGTATCAGGCCGCTAAAGAAACGTCAGAGAAGGAAGAAATGGACGAGAATATTTACATATTTAGGCCTGGTGTGATTCCACCTTCAAGACAAATGTTTTATCAGGTAAATATATGCGTAGGTAAATGTAATTGTATTCGGATAAAATTCATTCAACATTTATTCTATTGTGACATACAAGTATTAAACAATATTTTAATATGAAATATATCTTTGTTACAGTATTGTGATGTTCTTGTGCCAGAAATTCAGACAATGCTGAGTCGTTTACCAGTGCACGACTCAAATACTAAATGTGACATTCGCACTGGCTGGCTACCAAAAGGATTCGATAATCGATGTCGTGAAATAGTTAGTAACTTGGTCACAGCAGAAATACGAAAACAAATGCTTGAGCAGAAGAAGAAATCTAACCAAGAACAAGAGGACTATTATGAAGACGACGATGAAGATTTTGACGAAACTGAAGAAAAACGCGACGACATAGATGCGTCAGTGGAAGAGATTGAAATAAGTGACTCGGAGAATTCAGATATGGATCTGGAGTTGGATGATAGTGAGGAAGATACTGACGGTTTACTGGATTCGGATCTGGAGGAGAGTTTAAAAGAATAACTTTCATTAAGCCCCGTGTAAACTGTTTTATAAAAGTTTCAAACAATATAATATTTAGATTGTACATAACAACCCGTTGTTAAATCAATAAAGAACACAAAACCATAAGAACGTATATTTATAGTTTGAGTAAAGAAAATACTGAAGAACATTACGTTCGCTTTTTCAGTTGAAATAAAATATTTTCAGCCGGTTTCAACATTACTTCAGTGGCCAAAACTAGTGTTTTATTTGGTTCTGTTAATGATAATTCAAAATTTCGTACCATATCTACTATAGCACATTTCATTTCGTACACTGCAAACTTTTGACCTAAAAATAGAAGTATTAAATTTTATTTGTTAATCTAATTGTTCTGTATAATAATATTTATAATAAGTTATGTATGTATGTATGTGTTTATAATACTGATTATTATAAGTAACTATTTTTCTTCTTACCAATACAGTTTCTTGGGCCAGCACTGAATGGAATATAGCTAAAAGCATTTTTATTTGACGTATCTTTCATAAATCTGTACGGATCGAACTTATCCGGATTTTCAAAGTATTTTGGATCTCTTTGCATACAATAATTAAAGAAAAATAGATTGGTTCCCTTAGGAATAATGTTACCCTCTACGAAAAAGTGGACAATAAGATACATAGAAAATATTAGATAATTACTAGTACTAAAGTAAATTACTATAAGTGACGTCATGATCCAAGGTTCTAGCAAAGTATGGTACAGGTGGATACATTCTCATTGTTTCTTTTAAAAACAATTCAGTGTATTTCATTGCATTCAAATCCTCTAATGTCGGTTGTACAGTTTTGTCTGTACCAAGTATGGAAACAACTTCTTCCAGAATTTTATTCTAAAACATATAAATATCTCCTTGTAATGTCAAATATAAACAGATTTATTTTTAATCTAATTAAAAAAACAATCATACCTGTATATCCGGATTCTTAGCCATTGCGTAAAAAGCAAAAAGCAGTCCAGATGAAGTGGTGTCATGTCCCTAAATAAATAATGTTCAGTACATATGTTAAAACGTACTTATAGAAATGAATTTAACCTCGAACATGAAAGTGTCCACTTCTTGGCAGATTTCTTGGTCTGTAAGCGGTCGATCGTCCAGGGTAGATTGCAGAAGTAGATCTAAGAAGGCAATACGTTTCTTTGCTCCAATATCGTTATGTGTTTGAATGTGTGAAGTAACATCAGTGTCTATCAGTTCTTTTCGTCGTTTTTCCACAACGGATTTGACAAAACCGTGCATGATGTTCAGTGATTTATCTTGAATTTTAGAATTATTCGAAAATTGGAACAAACAGTCTATTTGCATCCAAATAGAGAATATCCTTTGTATTAGTACTGTACATTCGTCATCAACAGCTTTCACGTATTCATGGTTGATGTTTTCCTGAGCATTTACAGATGTTCCCATAGCAGTTTCTTCAAAAATTCAATCAAATCAATATGTATAACGTACATATATTCAAAATGTACGTTTTTTTTCGTTTTTTTGCGAAGGTCAAATTTTGTCCATGAAAATATATGCAATTTTTTTAAATAATGCCTTGAATGCCGAATAATGCATATATTTATTTTTTCAAAACATGGAAAAACATGTTTAAGATAAATGCCACATGCAAATATCATTAGTTATCATGTTAAATACATATATCTACGATATTTGCAATTTATGTCATCTGTATGTTATAATCATTATTAATTACTACACGCATTGATGACAATTGCGTGTAAATTATTGTACAAAGAACGCATTAAATAATTATTACTCAATGATAATCATATACTACAGGTAACAGATATATACGTTATTCTTCCGTTACTAACATTTTCTATAAATGTTTCATTACAATTACGCCATTATAAATATAATAATTATCCTGTTGTTTATTTTAAAATTTGTTGTTTGTTGTTGCAAGTTGAAAATGGTTCTATTTCTCTTTTTATGGTTTCCTTATTTTTTATATGGAATAAAAATAATTAATCTCAATAATTTTGGTGAAAATAGTTCATAAAATGAATGAATATACAGATATCCAATCTTCGTATAAAGATTTAGGAAAGTATAAAGACACAGGAAAACCCAAGGATCATGCTCATCAGTCCTAACTATTGTCTAATGATCTAATGTAACCGACTTTGTATTTCTTATAGTTTCGGAGATCCCAATGGTGGGCACGATACTTGGGTCACCTGTTAATGCATGTTTACATTTGAAATGGTATTTCTTGGGCGCAATACGCCATCAAATGCATGTTAATAAATTTAATGGCACATTTTCTACACGCGGAAGTCATAAAGTGATTATAAATGCAATATAATTAAAACTTACCACATATTATATCCAATGTGTATCTTTTTATATATTCACGTAAATTTATTGCTGGATCTCCAACTTTTTCCGACAATATTTTAACAAATGTAGTTCCGGCATTATGGAAAATCGGTACAAACTGTTCTAGGATTTTGAAATGGAAAGTAGGAGTTATTAATTTTCTTTTCTTGTGCCAATATGAACCTAAAAGTAAATAATAATTTTACCCTTGTTGCTAATTAAAATTATCAAAAAAAAAGGACGATTAGAGTAACAGAATAACTTACCATTTGATGTTAATAATCCTTGTCCCAGCCAAGGATAAATCAAATTATATGGGAAACTTTTATTTATATATTTTGGAACACTTAAAAAAAATTCTGTCCATTCTGAATCGCTTATAAAAACTGTAACCTTATTTGGTCCAAGCCATACTTTAAATACAGGGCCATATTCTTGCCGCATTTGCATAAGAACCCTTAGTTGACCTTGAAAAATGAAAAATATTGTAAATATTTAATGTTATATTTAAATGACGAAAATATTTTTATTTCATTACTTGTTAAATTCACTGGTTCAGTTAGCCAGAAATTAGTATAAATTAGTGCCTATATGTCAGTTACAAATCATTTGAAACTTGAATTTGCATTATTATTATGTGGATTTATTTTTGTTTACATTTAAATATATGCGGTTTATCCGTTTTTGATATATAAATATGTTAATTTGCTATGAAAATACTATGCGAACTTACTGACAGGGTCCAAGCCAAAATCCAATACATTTCCAAGTACGGGAAGTGGTTTTTTGCCGGGAATAAAATCCAAACATTTATACTTTTGTTTTTGTTTGAGGCACCAAAACACAAATGTTAAGACACCGGCAACTATTGTTAACAACAGAGCACCAAACATGTTCATTTGTAATCGCTAACTGCCTGAGAATTACTATCTGCTTCAGTTATGATTAAAATAAACTTTGTATACGAAGGTCATTAATAGTTTAATCAACATATTAGAGGCGCCTAATTGGAATTTTGTAATGTAAACAGAAGTGTTATTTATAATCTATTTAGTGGTGGGGATATCTGCAAGATGTCCATTTATCTTAGCTGCGTGTTCAGAAAGGAATTTCGCTTTATAATGTAATTTACGTGCAGTTCTCAGAATACAGATATCACATTTTGTATGCAAACCTACGATAAGGATGTATTAATATTTGCATAATATTAATACATGATATAATCGATTGTATGCGGAAAAATATTAATAATTCAGTACACGTATGTTCAATGTAAGGTATAGCTTACAAAATGCGTAGAATAATAAATCCTATATTGGAAATTGCACTGAATACTGTTACCTCAGTTTTCATAATACACTTATTAATATAAACTAATAGAATACAATATTCATGTATATTTATCTGTCATGTACTTTATTACCGTACACTTTTCTTTGCTTCTAGAAAATGATATGTCATTTTTCTTGGTTACTATATTTTCGTGCTAGTGTAGATTGTCATTTGAATCTAATAAATTATGAATAATATTTAAATTTACATATTAAGATGTACTTTAAAAACATATATGAAAACAACACGATGTCGTTATACTGTATACAATGAACTATGATTTTTTTCAAAATCCTTATAACGTGATCACATTTTAAATTTCTACTGTATATAGTTTAATATTGAAGGAAGTGTAATATAACTGGATGGATGGTCATTAATATCGTCTTTAAGATATCTTTATCGGAGAATATGACAAATAATTATAATTTGTTGTAAATTATTTATCAAATAACTTTGTTATATCGACGGATATATTATATATTTTTACAATTATCAAATATGAATAACTGGCTTTAAATATCATGCGTCCTTCAGAATTCTAATATTAATTTATAGGAAGTGAATTTATTAGAGGAAATTAGGTAATAGTACATAAACACACACAAACTTACTGTGCATCATAATATACATATTAACGAAAACA
>JAGJTL010000059.1:2468741-2504616 GCA_022063505.1 Calosoma granatense
ACCACCTTCTCGATTAAAAGTGTAATAATATTATATAAAAGATCGTAATTTAAATTTTTTTACCAAAGACATATAGATTACTAACTATCTGTACACAGGGTCGGACTGGCCCTGGTGGCTACATGGATTTGGCATGTAGGCCGTAATGCGAATGAGCCGAAATAATTAATTGACGTGGTCCCCCATCTCGCTTGCCAGATTTTCATGTTCCACCCTATTTTCTATTTTGATTAGCAGTCCGCCCCTATCTGTATATACACAAATAAGATGATAAAAAGATGATTATTTTCGCACTTATTTAAAATGTGCGATTCTTGACTTTGATATTGATTCCATTATCAGCTTTCAGTATTAATTCTGCTGATAAAATCAAATCATTTTTGCCATCAGCTGGTAGTAATTCAAAATGGCGTAATATTTTACATAACGCAGCTTTCATCTCATACATGGCAAATTTTTGTCCTATAAAGTAAAACAACATAATACATATTATAAAACATATGAAATAGTAAAAATAAGAATAATTCACCTATACAGTTCCTTGGTCCAGCACTAAACGGAACATACTCAAATGGATTCCGTTTTCTTAAAGATTCACCAAAAAATCTATCAGGATTAAATGTTTCTGCATCTTCGAACGAACTCTCTTGTCTATGCATTGTAAATACGAGAAATACAATAAACAATCCTTTAGGATAACGTGTGCCATCTGTAATATACGAGGCAACAATGAATTATATACGCTTTGTTCGCATATAATGCCGACATTTGAAAGTAGATCATACTGAAATAAGCATCTTCATCAAGACGTCTCCCATACACAGGTACAGGTGGATACAAACGAATAGTTTCCTTGATAACTGCCTCAAGATATTTCATATTATTCAAATCTTGAATGGTTGGCTGCCGGAACATATCATCGGCAAAAGTATCTTTCAATTCTTCTATAATTTTCTTCTAAAATTACATAAAACAATTTATTAGTGTTACATTTGCTGAATTTATTACAATCCCTGATTTACTTGCACATCTTGATTTCTTGCGATTTCATACACAGCGAATCCTAAACCAGACGCCGTGGTGTCATGACCCTGAATTCAAAGTCTACATTTATTATACTTGTATATTTCAATTAAATAATACATTATCACATAATGAATGTTGTTTATTTGTACGTAAATGTACACTTGCTATTAGATACGGCACGTGCAAGATTAATCTGATTTGACATCATATCTAAGGAGCAAATAAACATTGGACTATTACCTCAAACATGAATGTATCGACTTCTTCACTGATATCGTCATTGGATAATTGTTTCCCGTTCACTGTTGCTTTCAATAGTACATCTAGGAAGGCGGCTCGTTTTTTCTCACCCACGTCGTCTGTACTTTCAATTTTCTTGTCGTTTTCGAGCATCAGCTGATCTCGACGTTTCTCTATGACGGATCTTGTGAAACCCTGTACAGTGTTCAATGCTTTCGCATATACTTTGTAACTACTAGACAGTTCATATAGCGCATCGAATTGTTTCCATATAGAAAATGCCCTTTCCATGAATACAGTGCCTAGAGTTTTTACAGCTCTCACGTACTCGTTATCAGGATTCTCCTGAGCGTGAACAGATGTGCCCATTGCAGTTTCTGTGAAATAAAACCATACAATGATTCATATATTCCAGCAAGACGGTTACAATAAGTTACCACAGATTACATCCAGAGTGTATGCCTGTATATAAGGGTAGATGTCAAAAGTACCTTTGTCAACCTGATTTTCTAATCTTTTAATCAATTTATCTCCTTTAATATTAAAAATGGGCGTGAATTCTTCCAGAATTTTGAAGTGGAAAGTTGGAGTAATAATCTTTCTCCTCGTTTGCCAATAACTTCCTAAAATCATTGTATTTAAAAATAATATTTAATCAAACAATTAGATTTACAGAAAATTACCAGTAGAAAGTAGAAGACCATTTTTCAGCCAAGGTTTCAATAAAATATAGTCATCGGATTTAGTCAAATATTTCTGTGAAGACAAAAAGAATTCAGTGATTTCTGGATCAGCTAACAGTATATACACTCTATTTGGTCCAATCAGTATTTTAGTTGTGGGACCATATTCCTGTACTAGGCGATGAATATTACTTAATTTATCTAAAAAATAATAATATATGAATTATATGTTTGTATATTTGAAAAAATAAACTTTTATCATAAGATTTTTTTATTATGCAGATTATGTTTATAGTATTATATATTGTTTAAGTTATTTTAACTCTGCTACATAATATATAGTGTCTTATTTTATACGTGCTACTATAGGGATCCCGGAAGCTATAAGGTATTTAAAGTCGGTTGCGCATTTGTAGACTGATATTGATTGATTGATTTTGTATTTGAAAAATTAAACGGAAACTGTTTAAAGTTGACATTTTCGGGGATATAGTATGTAAGTTTGATTTTTAAAATGAATATCCTAGTTAATTTTAGTCTAATCTTTACTAAAAACTGTATCTTCACAAATACCAAAATATGATTAGATTATGTATGATTGTCTATTATTGAAGTGATTACTTGATAGTGAAAAAAAATTCTGAAAATGGCCACTTACCTACACAATTTTCCCCAAATTCGAATAAATTCCCGACAATGGGTAATGGTTTTGGGCCAGGAATGTGATCGAGACATTTGTATCTACGACTGTGTGAGATATACCAGTACGAAAAATACAAGATTCCGGTAAATATCACCACTAGTACGGCGGTAATCATGTTTAACGATTGATTGAGAATTGTAGAAAATTGCAATATACAATTGTCATATAAATAGTCTTATTGCAAGGCTAAAATGATATCAAATTTTTAGATATTGCAATGTAACAAATAACACTTTGCACTCATGAAAATTTAGATAAAACAGGAATTATAACAAAAATGAATCAGTGAATAAGTAAAATAATGCATATCGTTTAAAAGCGACAATTTTAACCTCAAAATGGCAGTATCTACATGGTTCTTTATGTCCGCCATTGTCATAATCATTAAATGCTAAATCAGAAATTATTATTCATAATGATTTAATAGTATTATATTTGCTTGAAAGAAAATATGCAGATACATATATGTATTTATATATACAGTCGATACAGTTGTGATATGAATAAACTTATCTCAAGGCTAAAATGATATCAGATTTTTACATATGGAAGTGTAACAAATATCACTTTGCACTCATGAAAATTTAGATAAACCAGGAATTATAACATACCCGTAACAAATGTGAATAAGTGAATAAGGAAAATAATGCATATTGTTTAAAAGCGACAATTCTAACCTCAAAATGGCAGTACCTACGTGGTTCTTTATTTTACAAACAGTAAAATCCGTTTATAACTGGTTGTAAGGTCGGAATTCTGACCTCTTGTTTCAAAACTCTTATACGTTGACGTAAAGAATGTCGCATATAACGACTTCGCTTCTAACGACGACTCTGGATATAACGACGGAAATTTTTCTATGCGGTTATAACGACATGATGCTTATAACGCTGACGGCTACATTCATTACTAATGTAACTGGTGCAGAGATGGCCAGTAATTATTTGTTGGATTTTGTGAATAATGATTAAAAAATAGAGACTTGGGGTAATTTAAGTGATGTAGATATTGTGAAAAGCATTGAACATAATGATACCAGCATACTAGCAAATGAAAATGATGAGGACGACACTGATTTTAAAATCCCTTCATGTGCCAAAGCCCTCGAAGCGATTTTTGTATTACAAAAATTTATTACATGTGAAAACTTACAAGATATGCAACTGTTAGACAGTTTTTCCAAACTTGACTGTACTTGAGTGCATTTATTACGAATGTAAATTTAATAAGTAAAAAAAAATGACAGAATATTTTTCAATCAACTAGTTTGTAGGTTTACCTATGTATGTATCTGTAATTTACAATAAATATTTTTTTCTTATTTATGTCTTTCTAAATGTTATATTGTACTGAAATATAGTTTTGTTTTTTACATATATTATGTTATTTGACTTTCATTGGTTATAGCAACCTCCGGCTATATAGACGAGATTTTTAGGATCCCTTCGATGTCGTTATAACCGAATTTTACTGTACTTTTATCGATTTTTTGATATAATTCCATATACACAAAAATTAATTTGAAATTTTTTATTTAGATCGTTTAACTAGTTTCTAATGTATGTATGTACATATATCGGTTTCATAACTACTAGGTGCATTACATATATTTATCTCTCCCATTTGAAATGTCAAGAAGAACGTGCGATAAGCATGGATTATAGCACGCTTGTCCTTAAATTGTCCGAACAAAACTACGACAAGCAAAATGATGCTCGTTGTAGTCAATACTATTACAATAACGTACGTCTTTTTATTTCCTACATTACAAGCTGGCACGTGGGCGTGGAGAGACATTTGTTTAACTCATTATATCCATATTTATGGATGGTACGATTACCTCAATGAAATTAATTTTAATCGATTGATGACGGAATTGATTAAATTTAATATTTTTGACAGTAAATCCATTACGGCTGACGTCATGTCTCCCATATTTAAGAGAAATTTTAAAAAAAATATTAATTTTACCAAATAAAATTAGGTGTATATAACAGTAGAGAAAAAATTAAATAGAATTGATTTATTTTATTTGACAGTTGTAAATTATGTGCCTCATTAAAAATTAGACAAACGTCGCTAATAAATGGAACAAAGAGGGCGTGATTAAAATGTAAGCTCGTACTGATCAACGATGACCTTGAAATGACTTCTTTTTATAATCAAACTATCCATGTATTACGCTGTTATGTTATATTTGCGCAGAGAAATGTAAGGGCAATTAAAACAATAATAGTATATAATTTGATTGTATTGACATATTAATCTAGCATTCTGCATAACACCTATATTTAACCAGTATATTTACAAATAACAATATAAGAACAAATAGTATATAAACTTGTACATTTATATTAAACTCGCAATAATTTTTACAATTTTCTGTTCTTAATTTTTACTGATATACCATTTTCAGCTTTTAGTACCAATTTTGCTGATAAAATCAAATCATTTTTGCCATCTGCTGGCAGAAATTCAAAATGACGTAAAACTTTACATAACGCAGCTTTCATCTCGTACATTGCATATTTTTGTCCTAAAAAAGAAACGTTATATCAAAGTTTAATAAATATACCACACGACTGCAATTTACCTATACAATTTCTTGGTCCAGCACTGAACGGTAAATATATAAATGGATTTCGTTTTATCATAGATTCATCTAAAAATCTTTCTGGTATAAATTTCTCCGCATCTTTGAATAAACTTTCTCGTCGTTGCATTGAGGAAATTACAAATATTATATACGTTCCTTTTGGGTAACGTTTGTCCTCTGCACAAACAGATAACACTGGTAAACTTCTAATTTTACCCTGGCTTAAATATGTGTGTGTGTCATTTGTATGAAATATGTAGTCAAGATGTATTATTTGTTAATTTTAGATTGCATAAATAATGAGGCCCATAAATGGAAATGTGTATATATTCTCACTGTAATAAACATCCTCATCAAGACGTCTACCGAACATAGGTACCGGTGGATACAGGCGAACAGTTTCTTTGATAACTAATTCAAGATATTTCATGTCATTCAAATCTTGAAGAGTCGGCTCTCGATTCAAGTCGTTACCAAATATATCATGTAGTTCCTCAACTATTTTATTCTAGAATTTAATGTACGAAATGTACAAATTTAAATATAATAACAATTTTATTTGTAATTTGTTTACCTGAACATCTTGATGCCTTGATATTTCATAAAGAGCAAAACCTAAGCCGGAGGCTGTAGTATCATGACCCTAAATTTAAAAAAAAAACATTGTTTTAAATTTAAAAGACGAAATATAAAAAGTTGCATAGTTTTCAATTAGGATTCTATTTATAAATTTTCAACATGAAAATGAAAATAAGAAAAACAGACAATATACAAGGTTATGGAATTATAAACTTATTTACTGAAAATCTTACATTTAGTAAATGATAGACTGCAGTAAACTATCACCTGAACTAGATTGTTCATTCTAAATATCACATGTGTCTTTCGTCAATATATCAATGAGAAACGTATCTTACAATGACATTTCGAAATTAAAGAGTTCACCGTAGTTCAGCTATAATTCGTATATGTAAACCAGTTTTTTTTAAAGGTTTTTAAACGTCTTCCTAGTTTCAGATAGTTTGTAGAAGATTAAATACCACAGAGGAAACTGATTTGACTGTTACCTCAAACATAAATGTGTCCACTTCTTCACTGATATCATCGTTGGATAATGGTTGACCATCGATAGTTGCCTGCAACAGAACGTCTAGGAATGCGGCTCGTTTCTTTTCGCCTACGCTGTCCGTTTCTTCTGTTTGATTGTCAGTTTTCAATAATAGTTGATCTCTGCGTGCCTCTATAATTGATTTCGTATATCTGTGCATAATGTTTAATGCCTTAGTTTGTTTTCTGTAACTACTAGAAAGTTCATATAGAGTATCGAATTGTTTCCATGTAGAGAAAATTCTTTCCATAAATAAATCTGCAACAGTGTTGATGGCTCTTACATACTCATTATCGGGATTCTCCTGAGCATGAACAGATGTGCCCATTGCAGTTTCTTACAAATGAAGAACAAACAATTATTAATTTATACCCGCTAAATAGTCATAAAGTCTTACCACATATTACATCCAGTGTATAAGCCTGAATATAGGGATATATGTTAAACTCTCCTTTGTCAACCTGCTTTTCTAATCTTTTAACTAGTTTCTTCCCCTCTGAATTAAACACAGGGGCAAATTCTTCCAAAATTTTGAAATGAAAAGTAGGTGTAATAATTTTTCTCCTCTTTTGCCAATAACCACCTAAAATGATTTTTGTTTTTGATAAACTTTAATATTGCTAAACTACTAGGGAAGTAAGTATACCTGTAGAAATTAGGAGTCCATTTCTCAGCCATGGTTTCAAGAAATCGTAGTCAGCCGATTTTGTTACATATTTAGGTGAAGAGATAAAGAATTCGATTATATCGGGTTCAGCCAGTAGAAGATAACATTTATTTGGTCCAAGCCACATCCTATTAATAGGCCCATATTCGTTTATTACGCGATGAATATTATATAATTTTTCTAAAATATATAAATATTTTGTTCTCATTTATTTTTATAATTCAGTGTAACTGATTAAAATTAACCAAACTAATCGTTTTATAATAATAATAGTATATTGTTATAATTAATTTCTGATATTTATGAATTTCATATTAATACAAGAAAGAAGAAAAATATTTTAAGGGTTAAAAAGTACCTACCTACAGAATTCTGACCAAATTCCAAAATATTTCCTAAAAATGGGAGCGGTTTTGGTCCAGGAATATGGTCGAGACATTGGAATCTTCGTCTGTGTTCGACGCACCAGTATACAAAATATAGTATACCAGTGCTCAGCACTAATAACACCGCTGTTATCATGTTACTTGAGCGTGAGAATGTGTTGACTAAATCTAATCGACATCGGCACTGTATTTTACAAAGTTTTTCTATGTATATGAAGGACATTATAATCATCACAAGAACAGAAATAAAATAACAAGTTTCGCTAAATATAGTTGTATGTACATGTTTACGTGTATACTGATAATGATAAGAGGATATATATGTAATTATACATGCCATTATTTAATGTCTATTCATATGAATTTGTATACTAGAGAAACACGAATAATAATTATGCATGGAGACAGGGTTGTCAGATTACCAAAATCACTGTCACCATTTCGAACGATAAAGAAACATTAAATTAAGGAAGAAATTAAGAAATAAATGGATAATATTAATTACATTATATGTAAATAAGTACATACAGAAGAGAACAAATAAAAAAAATTCACAGAATAATTATCTGCAAGAATGATAGTTTATAATTATATACAATTACAGAAATTACATTTTCATTTTAAATACAAAATTATACAATCACTAAAGTTGTATTATACGTATTTTTAGGAGTTTTTAGCTTATTTCAGAATATGTTCGCCATCTTTGCTCTATAAAAATCTTCTGAAATCAGTACAGTTGTAATTATAATTTTATTTGATCATTAATTCAGCATCCACAGTTTTTAACAATAATTTGTTTTTCTCCTTCTCCAAGCTGCACTCATAAGACTCAATATTCTTTCGGAAATTGCAAAGGAATGTGGAATTGAAAATATGTGGGATACGATTTTATATAAATTATAAGCTATGATGAGAAAAAATGTAACACGACACAAGCACACGATGTTACACAAACATATGCTGGTGGTACGCTAAGCTGTCTACACAAATTAAGAGAGCCGCTTTATCCATATACATTTTTCTACATTTACAATTTTTGTTAAATCGGGATTTTCAGAGGCAATGCGGGACACGGAATTTGTCTGTTGAACTAGGGACAGTCCCGCTGAAATCGGGACGTCTGGCAACCCTGCATGGAGAAAATAGTACTTGGGTTGTCACTGTGGCTTAATCGCATTTTTATTCCGCACAACGTTTTTATTATCACTTTTGTTATGTTATATATACGAAGTCATAATACAGCTAGATAGAAAAATTAACATTGTTTATGTAATATGATTTGACGACATACACACTTTTGCTATAAGGAAACTCTGATAATCAGGGCCGTCGCGAGAGGTACAGCCGGCTGTGTGCAAAAAATAAATATGCCGCCTATTATAGAAAAAAATAAATGCGTATAAGTATCTATCAGTGATAGTTCTTCAGCATTGTCACTTTTAAAAATAAATCATAGTATTTTTCTAACATAATAGCATAATGTTATTTTCCTCGCTTTTAGAGATGCAAATTTTGTAATCATCTAATTTAGATCAAGCGAATGACTTAATTGATGCTCAATAGAAATTATTGTTCTTCTCTAGTTTGTGTTTTAAGTGTTGTATTGCATAATAAAGCTAAAGTTGTTATTCGGCCTGTGGCCGCCCTTTCCTCTTGGCCACCTGCATGCACCGCACACGCTAAGCAATAGGACGCGGCGGCCCTGCTGATAATAATAACAGAAATATTACCTCCTCTGTCAGCTCTTATATCATTGCACTGAATAGCTTATAGCAGTTTTTCTCAAATTTTTTCGAATGTGGAACCCTTTTCCCTTTGGAATGTAAGCATGGAAACCTACTCTTATGATGCAGATAGAAACATCGCCACCTAAGAAAGTTCGTGGTATCAATAACTGTCAGTTGAATTGCCGTTCCGCGAAGTTCAAATGTTATAATAGTATCCCATTCAAATCAAAATGTTTATAGGTAAAATATTTATCTTTTGCATTACATTTACAGTTGTATAAAAAGCATGTCGTCCCTGGGATTTCTGCCAATATAAATAAATACTTTCTCGTAACTTGAAAGTTAATTTCATATTCTTGTCGAAAATTGCATAATGGCTGTAAATAACAAAAAGAAATTAGTGCTAATGTGGGTTAATATGAAATGACTTACTCTACTGTATATTTAAAATTAAATGGACGTAGCATTTTTTGCGGAACCCTTGGCGACTTTCCATGGAACTCCAGGATTCCGCGGAACACATTTTGAGAAACACTGGTTTATAGCATAACATCGAGCTACTATAAACTATACTAACTAATATCAGTATTATGGCTTTTTCACCAGTTTCGATATTTTCATCGAGATTCTATTTTCAAAATTTTTTTATAAACCTTCTTTTGTTACTATTTATAAAAATGTTTCTATTTCTCTTAACATAACGAAATTTTTTTCTCAATATTTTCTTTAAATTCGGTCCAGATGAGCTTTTCCGGGCCGGTTAAATTTGCCAGTCCGTTACTGGTCACGCGAGAAATAAAAAAAATTAGTATTGTCTTGAAAATAACCGAATGGGGTAGATCCAAGGGAATACCCGTATTAGTCAACCTGGTACAAGGTGTAATCATTGTGCTATATTGAAGTTTGCGATAACACGTCACTGCATAGCAGACAGTAAAGTTACAGAATTACTGAGCATGCATCCGTGTATTTATAATAATCGTGATCGAGGTATTAATATTTCCATAAGAGTGTACTGCAAATTCATTTGTACAAATCCATATATGATTTCGATATACTGGTGAGGCTATAGGAAATGTATCTCAATTCACAACGCATTTCTGCTGGACTTCATGTTCACAGTTGAGTTTAAATTATTATATCAATAAAGTTATTAAATAATATGTATTTCCAGAAGTTTAATACTTATATTATTTCCGTGTTTGTTTTTATTAAAACAGTTTTTATTGTGTGCCATGGGCTATGGGCAATATGCGTCTCTTAAAAAATGTTCATATGACGTCACAAATACAAACTGCATGAATTTTGAAGATAAGAAATTTCATTGGCTGTTGCTGGGAGCATGCGCAATAGCAATCACGTGACCAGGCTTATGGACTCCGAATATTTGACAGTTGTTGATTGTAGTGGACAGTACAGTTATTGAAAGTGGTAATATGTGCTATCTGTAGTTTGAATATTTAAGTAATGGGTCTGATTCTTGTCGAGAAACTTCTATACTTTTCAAACTTTCTCTAATAGCTTGATATCTATATCTGATATTACGGATAACCTGTAAATGCATGCACTATGTTTGACATGTCGAACTTGAGAATCAAAATTAATTTATACCTTTTCTTTGTAGATATGCATTATCGTAAAAGAGCATCACTTCATTCAATTCGCCATCCAAAGTATCTAAAATATTCTGTATTTCTCAAGTAGTTTTTATATTTTAGTTCATTGTGGACCACTGTCAAAACATCTTTTCCCTCATCGCTTTCTTCAGCCAAAGTCTGGTCCACCAACGCGTATTTGTTTTATCACAGCATTCCTACAGCTAGCTTCAAAATGTTTGTAAAAAGTTTTTATAGTCTGATATATACATTTTTATTGCGTATAAATATAAATACGGAAATTTTAACAGTGGGATACCGGCTTTACCTTGCATTTATTCTCTTTAGTAACAGCAGACCTCAGTTACAGTTCCGTAGTTAGTAATTTTTCATTGGGCATAATACTTTGTTAAAGAATTACCTTGCCAGCCTGTAGTGCTGTAGTATAAATTAGTATCATTTAAATATTTTTAATTGTTTGTTTATAGATATAACAATGAGCACGTTGGCAGCAAAAAGCCTAGAAGAGGCTATTTTGGCTGAAGATGTTTACATAATTAGAGAATTATTGAGGGAAGGACTAGATCCAAATGAAAAACTCGAAGATGGAAAGTCACTGCTGCATGTGGCTGTACCGAAAGGCAACATTGAAATTATTACTATACTAGTCGATCACGGGGCGGATATTAATGGCAAAAATGACAAAGGGCAAAGTCCGTTGTTTGAGGCCGTAATGAAAAATAATATAAATGTTATGAGATACCTGTTATCGCACGGTGCTTTAGCTAATGATCAAGATAAAACAGAATATAGTCCCTTGCATTGTGCTGCATATAATGGAAGTATTAAGGCGTGCGAGTTACTTATCGAACATGGTGCAGATGTAACTGCAAAAACAGATACTGGTTTTACACCGGTGCATTATGCCACGCTACACAATCATACGAAAGTGATTAGATTTCTAATCACATCCGGCGCAAGCATAAATAGCAAGAGTAACAAGGGATGTACACCGCTGATGCTTGCAGTGAAAACTAAAAACATTCCAATGGGCGAGCTGTTAATTTGGGATTTAATCCGTTTCGGAGCGGATGTAAACGCGGTAACAGATTGTGGATTTACAGCGTTGCTCTATGCAACCAAAATGGACCGTAAGGATATATGCTGTTATCTGATCAGTTGCGGAGCGGATGTAAACGCTGCAACAACAACCGGGACTACGGCATTGCAAGCGGCTGCCGAGAGCGGTCTTCTGGATATATGCAAAATTCTAATCCGTTGCAAAGCGGATGTGAACGCTGCGACAGATACGGGTTTAACAGCGTTACATCTTGCCGCCACGCATGGTCATCTGGAGGTTGCGAAACTCCTTCTTGATAACGGGGCAAATGTCAACTGCAAAACTAAGACTGGTAACACACCGCTGCACTGTGCGGCCTAGGAGAATTTCTAGATACTCTGATTAATTACCAATTATCTGATTCTAAAATTAACTAAAGCGACGTTTTTATAATTCTATTTTCAAAGTCATAAACAAAAAAAAACCTAAATGCAACAATCATTTCTATACAGACACACATGAATCTATCAAATATACAATATTTTATAAATTCTAACTTCGCCACTGTATTAACTGCCTATGAAACTAGTACAATGTCACGTGAGAAGCAGAAATAACTAAAAAGAATAGAACCAGGGGAATACCCGTGTTGCATTAAGGTTCATAGTGTTGTAATGTAAATTCTGTGAGTACGTCGAAGAAATTATTAGATTTAGGAGCAAATGATAAGATCAAAAATAATAATAACCAGATTCCTCTGGATCGAGCTGTGAAAATAATTATAAATTGTTTGAATTCCTGTACTTTGTAGTGTTTGTCTTGAACGTAATTGTAAGTAATTAGTAGATAATAGATTAGCAGTATTTAGAACATTTCGTAACTATTTAATTCTATGCAAAATGAAACATATCAAACACCAAAGCATATTTATTATACTTTAAGAAAAAAAAAACAAGTTATGTAATGATGTTAAAGACAGCTCAGGAAATATAGTAGATATATTTATGATTAAGATGAATAGGAAACATTGTAATTTCCTATTCAAATGTTTTATATCGTATATCGACGATATATTTAAAAATATCTACGTATATGTAAAATACATGTAAAATCAGTTTTATTTTTATTAATAAACATAGACGTGATATATTCTTACATATTTTTTTCTTCAGTCTTACATATATACCTATATATAACAAACTACTAGTGAGATCACCATGTGAATTTTTTTTACTATATTTTGGGAAATTTATTAATGATTTTTTATATCACTAGTGATCTAAGAAATATTAGGAGTATTGTTATATTTAATTTGTGCTAAAATCGCACTAATGACAGCATCTTTTACGATATCATAAAAATCATTAAAACCACATTAAAAAGTAAAAAAGCAGCATTACAAGTTAAAAAAGACGCATATCCGTCACCATTGACGATTTTGTATTTTCAATGAAATACCATTCTCGGATTTCAGTATTATTTCCGCCTCTAAGATCACGTCATACAACTTGCCTGCTGGAAATAATTCATAATGGCACAATATATTACTTAGAGTAGCTTTCATTTCATACATGGCAAATTTTTGACCTAAAAACGAAATTAACTGTACTATTATCACACCTCCTTTGCAATAAATTAGATTATGAAGTATACCTATACAGTTTCGTGGTCCCGCACTGAAGGGAAGATAGGAAAATGGATTTCGTTTTATCATATCTTCATCTAAAAATCGCTCAGGATAAAATTTTTCAGCATCTTTAAATAACCATTCTTGTCTGTGCATCACGTAAACTTGAAATCCTAAATATGTTCCCTTAGGATACCGCGTACCTTCTACAAATTTATATTTTAATAAATGAATATTCTAGTAAATGAATGATAATATTAAATGAATTAAATGTGTTTCAATTAAATTTCATTTGATTGAGAAAAGGCCCATATAAGGACCTCATTGGTCATTGGGTTCTGTTGTTGGTCGGATGAAAGTTAAACTGTCATGTGCGTATTCTTACTGTGATATGCGTCTTCTTCAAGTCTCCTAGAAAACATAGGTGCAGAAGGATATAATCGCAAAGTTTCTTTAATAACCAGTTCAAGATATTTCATATTATTTAAATCTTGAAAGGTCGGCTTCCGATTTATGTCATCACCAAAGATATCTCTCAATTCTTCTACTATTTTATTCTGAAATACAGTATAAATAAGAGGAATGAATAGTGAGTGAACAATACGGAAATGTTTAGTCGTACCTGAACAGTCTGATGCCTTGATATTTCATAAAGAACGAAACTTATTCCTGAAGCTGTGGTATCATGACCCTAAATTCATAAAAATAAATTCAAATTCTTACTAATACTAATGTATTCATTTTGATATAGATACCTCAAACATGAATGTGTCCACTTCTTCCCTAATATCCTCATTGGTTAATGGATGCCCATCTATAGTAGCATTTAGCAGCACGTCCAGAAAGGCAACTCGCCTTTTCTCACCGACATCATTCGTATTTTCGGTAGGATTGTTGCTGTTGTGCAGTAGTATTTGATCTCTGCGTTTCTCTATGACTGACTTTGTGAACGTATGCACAATATTCAGCGCTTTGGCGTGTTCTTTATAACTGTTGGAATACTTGTAAAGGAAATCGAATTGCTTCCACGCAGAAAACGTCCTTTCCGTAACAATGCAGTTAAGTGTTTTTACTGCCTGAACATATTCATTATTGACATATTCCTGTGCGTTGACGGACGTACCCATTGCAGTCTCTTAAATAATATAAATATGTAGTGACATAAGTACAAAAATCACACAGACTTACCACATATGACATCCAGAGTATATGCCTGCATCAGGGGACATATGTCAAATACACCTTTATCGACATATTTTGCCAAATTGTTAAGCAATTTGCTACCTTGTTCATGAAAGATAGGTAAGAATTCTTCTAGAATTTTAAAATGGAAAGAAGGAGTAATGATTTTTCTTCTTTTTTGCCAATAATTCCCTACAACCATATTAATTTCAATAGATATTTTTACAGAAAAATGAGCACAACAACGAAAATATGAATTATAAAATTATTGTTTAGCTTTAATGTTTTGGAAGGTTAATCAAAAAAACATTAATTAGCACAAGGATGTACGTTTAATCTATAAAAATTCGTGAAAGCAAATATCAAGGCAGTTTATATAAATCTAAGCATGTTTTACATATTTTAATAGGACATAAAGGTTTTAGAACACAAATAAACGTAAATATTGTTTGAAATCTAGGATATCGTTGAATTTATTCTTAGATTAAATGTAATTAGTTTACTTACCTTTAGAAACCAGAAGACCATTACCGAGCCATGGTTTAAATAATTTATAATCATCGCCTTTCGTTATGTATTTGGTTGATGAGATAAAGAATTCAATTATTTCTGGATCAGTAATAAACAGGTATAATTTATTTGGTCCAATCCATATTTTACTAATTGGTCCATGTTTTTTAATTAAACGGTGGATATTATATAGCAGGTCTAAAATATATAATTTTTTTGTTTTAAAATTGTAATCCTAATATAATTACAAGTATGTATCTGTATCTTTACACATAAGATTTGTTTTCTAATATCTGGAAAAGCATACCGACAGAGTTTTGACCGAGCTCTAATATATTCCCTATGACTGGTAATGGCTGTGGTCCAGGAATATGATCTAGACATCTGAATTTTATTCTGTATCTAATGCACCACGACACAAAGTATAATATTGCAGATGATATCACTAGTAACAGCGCGGTCAGTATCATGTTTTATCAAAGGACGAACTGAAACTAACCGTGAGGCCTACGCACTACACATAATATTTGGAATTTCAAGGTCAAAAAAATAATTAAATAAGAAGTAACGGTTAAATAACAGTAACGGTTAAATAACAGTAACGGCAGACAAGTTCTCAAGATTTGGTTTTTATTCATAGAATTAAAGTTCTTGGTGATTAGAAAAATTTTATTTTTAGATATTTTATTTAAAAATTCATGCCACATATTATACATATACATATTTTGCAGTATGAGTCATATATTATTAAAATAATTATTGTGGAAAAATTACACAATTTAGCGTGATTAATCTGATGCTAAAAATAACTAAAACGTCTATTGATTATGCTCTTTGAAAGTCATAAACAAAAAAAACCTATATGCAACATAATCATTCCTATGCAGTAATACATTAATGTAACAAATAAAATATGTTTTAAAAATTCGAACTTCGCAACTATATTAACTGCATATGACACCAGGACAATGTCATGTGATAAACAGGAATAACCGAATAGAATAGAACGAGGGGAATACCCGTGTTAGTCAACCCGCAATAAGGTTCATAGTGTTATATTGCAGTTTGTGTTAATACGTCGTTGCAGTGCAAACAGTAATGTTGCAGAATTATTGAGCATATTTCTGTCTATTTATAATAATAGTGATCGAAGTCCTTAATATTTTCGTACCAGTGCATTGCAAATTTAGTTATACAAATCCGTACACGATTTCGGCATACAGGTGAGGTTATGGGAAACATATTTTAATTCACTACACTGTTTTGCTAGACGTCATATTCACGGTTGAGTCTAAATTGATATGCATATTTTGAAATATGCAATTATTATCTTGTTGTAACAGTAACATTTTTGTATCATGGGTATTTTTAGAAGTTATATGCTTATATTATTATTGCGTCTTATACCTTGTATTTTTTATTCTTCGCTTAGTAACAGCTGACCTCAACGACAGTGGCGTAGTTAGTAATTTTTCATTGGGCACAATAATACGTTAAAGAATTACCTAGCAAGCCGTGTAGTTCTGTAGTAAAAATTAGTATCATTTTAATATCCATTGTTTGTTTATAGATATAATAATGATCACGTTGACAGCACAAATCATACAAGAAGCCATTTTGGCCGAAGATGTTAATAGAGTTAGAGAATTAATGCTGGAAGGACTAAATACAAATGAAAAACTCGAAAATGGAAAGTCACTGCTGCAGTTGGCCGTATCAAGAGGAAACTTTGAAATGATTACCATACTACTCGATCACGGGGCGAATATTAATGGCAAAAATGACAATGGGCAAACTCCGCTGTATGATGCTGTAATGAATAATGATATCGGTGTTATGAAATACCTGCTATCGAAGGGCGCTTTAGCAGATGATCAAGACAACACAGGTTTTAGTCCATTGCATGCAGCTGCTCAGTGTGGAAGTACTGAGGCGTGCCAGTTACTTATCGACCATGGTGCAGATGTAAATGCAAAAACTGTACATGGTTATACACCGTTGCACGATGCCACGCTAAACAGCCATATGAATGTGATTGAATTTCTCATCAATTCTGGCGCAAGCGTAAATAGCAAGAGTAACAAAGGATTCACTCCTCTGATGAATGCAGTGAAAGCTGGCAACATACCGATGGTCCAGCTGTTAATTAGCTTTGGTGCCCATAGGGACGATGTGACAAACTTGAAGTTCACTTACTTGCACCAGGCCACGTACCAGGGTGATAGGAATATGAGTTATTTCCTATTGAAGGAAGGTTTTGTAGACGTCAACAGTAAGTCTGAAAATGATATCACACCGCTGCATCATTGTGCCAGGATGGGTCATTTGGATATTTGCAGGGATCTAATCAGTTTCGGAGCGGATGTAAACGCGGCGACCAACATAGGTTATAGAGCGATGCACCAGGCCGCCACGTATGGTCATCTGAATATTGCTAAACTTCTTATTGATAACGGAGCGAATGTTCATTGCAAAACTAACACTGGTGTTACACCGTTGCACTGTGCAGCCAAGGGGAATTTCTTAGAGGTGTGCAAGTGTCTTATAGAAAACGGAGCTGACATTGATGATAAAACAGCTATTGGTCTGACGCCGATGCACGACATTGCAAAGTACGGATCCCTGGAATTAGTGGAATATTTTGTCAACAAAGGGGCAAATATCAATGCGAAAAATAAATGCGGCATGACACCACTTCATCTTGCAGCAGGATTCAATCAGATTAAAATGGTCAAGAAATTGTTAGAGTTAGGAGCAAATGATAAGATTAAAGATAACAATAACCAGATTCCTCTGGATCGAGCTATGCAAAAAAATCATGAAGTAATTGTTAACATTCTGTCTTCTTTGTAGTGTAGTGTAGAACATCTGAACGTAATTGTAAGTAACTAATGTTAATCAATGGTAGTATTTAGAACATTTATATAACTCTTTAATCCTATGCAATATGAAACATATGAAATACCAAAGTAAATTATCCTTTGAGAATAAAACCAACAGAAGTTATGTATGTATATTTATAAAAATGTATTTTAAGACTAATATGGAAACTTTTAAATGCCCTATTTAAATGTTTCAATTACAGGTATATCAATATTTTGATATTTTTATTGTGTAGCACCGATATATGTAAAATGTATGTAAAACCAGTTTTATTTATATTAATAAACACGTAATATATTATTACATATTTCTTTCTTCTGGTTTTTTGTAAGGAAAATCGATGTATTCGAAAATTTCTTCCTCACTTGCAATAGGCACTGGCTCGCCAGGAATTCCTGTGAATATGATTTTAAACTATTATATACTTACTATTCAATTACTAGTGAGAACATATATACATTTTTTGATTTACCGTTTCATACCATTATACTTCACACTCAGAATATAAATTATAACAACTAAAAATTATAGTTTTCTAATACAAACCGGTAGATCCGATTGGTCGCAATGAATATTCATTTAAAGTAAATTTCTGTTCCAAAGCATGAGCTCTCATTGCCTTATTGAACATATCACTGCCGGTAAAATACAATATGCTGCAGTAAAATTGATCACTGGGCGTAAACCGTATATCTAATCTTCTGGTTGGACCATTTAACTTGCATGCTCCCTACATATATGAAATATTGTGTTCTTAATGTATTTCTACATTATAAATATAAGGTTACATAATACTGTGTATTTTGCCATCAACCATTTACCATAAATTTTGTTTCCCCCAATGAAATAGTCTCGGTAATAAGATTACACTTCTCTAGCGTAACTATAACATCTTTAAACAATTTAGTTTTTAACTTTTTATCGGTACAAGTACTTTTATAGGAAGAATGAGTTAGCAGAACATCTATATCACCACTTTCAGATTTTCCCCTTCTGTAAAACAAAGCAAATTATCAGTATTTCAAATACTGATTGCACCAGCTTAAACTAACCTGTAACTACCACATATTGTAATTAAATATTCTTTATCTAGTTTTGCTAATTCGGCTTTAAACAATTTTTCGGTTTCTTCTATTTCATATCTAGGAATTTTCTTTTCAAAGTCTTCCATGTATCTTTAACAAAAGAATTTTGTTGATAAATCACGTTACGTATATTATATTATGAAATTTAAACATTTAATGTGAAATTACTTCACACTATTTATTTTAGTAATTATTTTAACTATAATATATTGTAAATGCATTATACTCTTTTACAAAGTTCAAAATAAAAAATGGTGGGTAAAATTTTTGTCAAAATGATTATCTCTTGATCGACAAACATACTTTAAACCTATTTGTTGGTGATGTGTCAATTTGTCGATATTTTGTTTCAGTTCATCGATAGTAGTAATACCTAAATCTACCAATTCCTTTGCTTTTGCCGGTCCTATTCCACTTATACGTGTAAATAAATTGATTGCAATGCTCTGATCATCTTGACGTATCTGTCAATACAATTAATTTATTTTCAGTATTATGACATCTATAACGTCAAATTGTAAAAGCACCTTTTCTAGTTTTTGAAGTTTGCCTGTTTGTAAAAATTCATCAATTTTTTTAGAAATTTTATCTCCAATTCCAGGTAGTTTCCTTGCCTCGTCCCCACTTTTTATTCTTTTTGGGTGACTAGCTAGAACACTAGCAGCTTTTCGGTAAGCATTATATTTATGAATATTTCGGTTTGTATTACGTTCATAATTTGCCAGTTCTAAAAATGTTTGGTTAATATGATACAAGTAAATGACAATTATAAAAAATTACCTGTTAAAAATTCACAAAAATCATTATTTAGATTATTATCATTGTCAGGTGCTTTCCTTTTACTCATTATTTTTTGGCTTAAATAGAAAAGATGTATATTGCTGACACATTTTTTAGGTTAAACCTTCATATGACATTGAGTTTGACAGTGATGCTAAATAATATAATTATCTGTACGAAAAATCTTGCAAGTGAAATTTAACAATTATAACTGAATGTAGAGTAAGTATTTGAAAAATTAAAATATTTATTGAAAGAGTATAGTAATAAAATAACTTCTATATTTGTAAAATTAAAACATAAATACTATTACGTGTCATTTTAAAGATCATTAGTAATATTTTAACTGAAGATACATACTTACTGCTAACTTCACACGTATAACGTGTTGACCTATGTTTTAATTAATATAAATATTACTAGAATGTTTATAGTATTTTTTAAAACAATTTGTTTGTTTTGTAACAAATATTTATTTTAAATGAAACGAATTGATAAAGGACATTTAATCGCTTTTAATTTCACCGTCAATTTATTTTGTTACCCTCGATTACCCTTGTTAAATTGAAATAACATTTGTTGGTATTACATACATAAATTTATTCTAATTGTAATTGAAAATGATCTTAAGTCGTAATTATTTCATACCATATATATTTTTATAGATAAAATATGTATATGCGCATGAATTATCAACACATGTACCAGGTGCGAAAAAAATAATCTTCATTATTTACATATTATGGATCAGAAAAAATAATTATAATTTTGACTAGATAACATAATTTATTTCAATATTTAATTTTCTAGCACTTAGTTTTCTCATATTATATATGCACACGAAACTGAGCAATGTTAAAACAAAATTTAATTATTATATAGATCATCATTATCTAAATTATGGAAACAGTTTTATGACCAGTGTGATTCAATTGTACATTTCGTTGCACGGTTAATTCCGTGATATTTTTATCGATGATGATATAAAAACATTGGTTCTACGTATATAATGCGTGTTGGGGCCAAAATATGTATTTTTTGTGTATCTCAAGCAGTATTTATTTGATACAATATATTTTCGTATTTTTAAAACTGGTAAATCATTTGATGAACAGCTTTGTGACTCCGACGAGTCTGCTTTCGGCTACTGACGCCAAGAAGTCTACTGGATCCGGTTTATTAAACTAATAATACTTCGACCAAGCTAGTATGAAGACTGTCCTTCACCAGGCTTCCTATTTTTATAATTTCCAGTTTATTTGTAAACTTATAAATAAACGGACAAATAAAAAAACAAACGAACGTAACGGGTTATTTGCAGACAGTCGATGTTCCAATTATATTACACGATTGAAAATTATTCGACATACATTTTAAATGCTAATATACTTATACAAGTTTGTTGAAGTTATCAAAATATTTATTAAACGATAACTATGTATGTGTATAAATATATACATAATATATTTTATGTTTTACTGAGTTTTAAACGATTTCACCACCTTGTAATCTGAATAAATAAATGATGTGTTATTATTTCCTTGACCCATAAGTGTACGTAAGGATTGAATATATGGAATTTAACATCATTTTTAGTATTGAATAAGACGAAGACATTTTATGGTATAAACTTAGCAGGGAAATTCTTGAAGGATTGTAAAGATTATGGATGGGTTTCTAGGTTATATTTATGAATGGGATTGTCCCTGTTATCAACTGGGCCAGATATTGGCACAACCACTAATATCAAACGTCAAACGTCAATGAAATGCGGGAAGTAAAGTTGCGGTACATACACACAGTGGAAATCTAGGTGGTTAGATAATATCACTATGCACGATAATAGAATTTCTTGGCGCCATCCGTTTTGTCTTCTACAGTTTTTCTTAATAGATTAAAACGTGGTATTAAACTATACATATTGCTATACGAATTTATAAAAAAACGCTCATATTAACCGATTTTAGTTTAGAAATTTCCTCAAAAATGAGGTTTATTCCGATATGGTGTACGGGTATGTGGTAATATATTATCAAAAACAATATTTATATTTAGAATTGTAGAGTTTGCCGTTATCATTAGTAAATTGTTGCGTTTTACCTAATAATGATAAAATAATATATTTAGTTTTTAAAACTCACGGATGAAATTAGGTTGTGCATTGAATGGAGTATTCTGTAACTTTTTAAAGACATATTTCTGCTTTTTTATGTTTACATTATTTTGCCAATGGATAAAACAATTACAGAGGTAAATTTTCCAAGGATATTGTAAAACTAGGGAACAATTGTCATGAGTAAATATGTTAACGCTATTTGTCAATGCCTATTATTTAACTCGTAACGGCTAATCTAACGCCTAGACCTATTTGTTAATAGATAACTGAAGGGTATGACAAAGGTAACATAAAAAATAAATAACAAAAAAGTGTCAGTGTAAAGTACAATGTCGTATGATAGAATTGTTTATTTATATATATTTACAGTGCTTCTAGCTTATATAAATAAAACGAGTAGTTTATAAGGGTAGTTACTAGCCAATCAAGTATTTAGTGGAATTACTGCATAAAGGTGTAGTCGCTTTCGCATCTTAGAAGTGGGAGCAGACAACGTGGGCTAGTAATCGCAATGGGGGACCAGTGGCGGCGTTAATAATATTACTAAAGGAGCATGAAGGATTTATAAACTGAAATATTAAATTACTGCTATTATTCAGTAGACTAGTAGTTGTTTGGTTTCAAATTAGAGTTTGTACTAATTAAGAAAGTATGTCTCCAATATAGTGCTAAAATAGACTAAAAACCAGGTTCTTATTAATTTGACAATCGTTCTGTTACAATTGCAGATATTTATAGTTCATGTCATGTAATTTTGGAGTGGGGACAATGTCCCCATTGGCCCGACTGTTTCTCCAGCCGAGAGGCGCGCGGTTTGGTTTGCCGAGCATAGGTTTGAGTCGCGATGTATCTCATGCTCAGTCTTGCTTTTAAAGCAGTGTGTTGTGGTTGACTGAGTGGAGAAAGTACATTTAATTCTTTGCGCTCGCATCATCTTCGCACTAGTTGCGTTTAATCGTTTAGTAACAAACCGGTGTTTATTTATTTTCCAAAAATGATGGCTACTGAAAAATTACGAGCCCGCCAGGAAAGCACCGATAGTTTAGATTCGTCGCAACCTGTTGAAGAATATTCGGACGATGATTCGAAGGATTGCGGCATTGAGGATTTCAAGTTCATCAAGACTATAGGTAAGGACACACATAGTATTGTTGTCGATTCAGTAATGACATTAAGCTCAAAAATTCTACAGTAACTGTTATATATAAGTAGTACAACATTTTATTTATATTTTATTCTGTAATTTGCAAAATTATTTCTCTTTACTATAAGAGAATATAATGTGTAGTTCGAATTACTGAATGTGTGAATTATTTTGAATTTAAACTAACTTCCTATTTATTGTTTAACGATGTTTTGTTTTCATATAATCTATCAATAAACATTTTTCACATAAAACAAACATTTATTTCCGGTTATTTTTGCTACGGAAGCGGAAAGTAGCCCACATATTGTATTAAGTTTTTTTTCTTGTTTTTTTTTAGTAATTTACATATGAATTCGTTTTAATAATTGTTGTTATTTTAATATCATATCTCGCGTGCTTATTTCTGAGAAATATTTCTTTATCACGTTGGAATTTCCCTGGTGGATCAAGAACTATCGTGTCACAATGAGTCTTGGTTTATACTAATCCCAAATTTTTACTTTGGCCGAGGAAACCAAATAAAGATATGTTGCAACGGGCAATATATCATCAGTAGTTTAACTGTATATGTAGTATTGTCACTAGTACTTACATTTCGTCAATTTATAAAATATTCCACAATAATGTTATATGTTACAAATGTGAGTAATTTATTTTTGATTAATTGCCAGCAAAATGAGATCTACATTTGACTGTAAAATGGAAATATTCTATGTATTTTAATACGAAATTTTATACATTTATATCTGTTTGATGTTCAGCTTTTGTGTCATATGTAATTTTAAAATGTTACACACATTTTGGAATATTACCAAATATTTGTCAATATTTCGTTAAGATTATACTTGAAATATAGTTAGAAAATAATATTATTTATTTACAGAATTCAATTGGCATCAGCACTTTAATTTTCGCGAGTGAAATTTTTAATGTTTGCAAATATTAAATTTAGCACTTCGCTTCTTGACAGGTGTTCGTGGTACGGAAATGAAATTTAGAAAATTGTATTAATGTTCTACACGTAGCTTATAAAAAAATGTTGCATCCACATGAATTTGATTTTTGATTTGAATTTCGTATATTAAATTGAGTACCTTTGACTGAATAAATGTGACGGAAATTAAATTCTATCGAATTTGTATTTTTATAATATAATTTTCTGTGTTTAAAGGTCGGCCCGAAAGTGAATGAGCACCTGTGTGTTCTTTCAAATATTAAATGAATTATGTCATAACAGAAATAAAATTTCTTAGGTGGATATTTTAATTTCGACAACGCTTTTGACCTCGTGTGTATATTGAATATCACATCCTTGAAACATAAATATAAAATTCACATATAAAAGTAAACACAATTGACATTATTTATTATTTTAAGTTAATAATAGTTTATGTAAAATTTAGACTGAATAGTCCTGTGTAAAGTGCCGGGACAGTTTCAATCTAAAATTATGAATCTATGATTATTTTGAAAATTTTCTCCACAAGAAATTCATTTAATCTTTTTCACATGTATAACAGTGGAATATTTTTGATAAACATATTTCAATAATATGCGTAATGATTCATTTGTTGCTGTTATACGGGTATCCTTGATCCTTGTTTATCTGCAGTGACAAAATAATGTTAATTTGTACAGTACAGTACAATGTTTTTATAATTATTCTGACAAATGTAAGCTTTAATGAAATAGTGTCGTTATTTTTGTAATTTTACATTATTTGTATTAGTGTTTAATTATTTTTTAAATACAGTAATTATTATTTTACTGTTTAAACATCTCACATGTTTTATATGTTTTGATTAAATACTAAGTACTGGAATATGTATATTGTATATAGTACTCCAAAAAATAAGTGTATTTATTTTTGGTACAAATGTAACGAAAATAACCTACTTTCCATGATAAATTTAATTATCGTAAAGCCGAAAATATCTAAACGGGAACGAAAATAGCAACAGCCTGTAGCATAATCACATTATCTAAAAATACACTACGACATGTACTGGATGGTATAAATATTTATTGTGAGTAAAGATGTGAAAATATATCCACAACATATGATCTATATATGGATTACGATTACGTGATAATCTCTTACAACTCATATATTTCAGTACAAGAAAAACAAACGGCATTCATGTTATCCTGTATTTGCAATTATAGCAATTATTACCTATAACTGCGGTCAATAATTAACAAATGTGTGATAAGCGGTGCTGTTGAACTGATGATGCTCACCGGTTCCAAAACAGCAATTGACTGGTGAAAGTTCAAGTCAGCACCTATGAACAGAAAACAACTAGACAGACAACTGGACAGACGTTCAAGTTCGTTCAGTAGGTCACCAGCCTGTCCCCCTTCGTACATCACGTGTACTTGGTGCATCTGGTTTTATAAACAGAGCGCGCGCGCGTGTCAATAGATTTTCTAAATAACCGGTTGTAGAAATGAAGATCGAACTCTATCACCACAAGTGAACAGATTGTTTTACACACCGCTGACAGATGACCGAAAATAAATAATACATACTGTGTTAATTATCCATCATGAAATCAGAGAAAGTTGAAAGGAAGTCTAAAAATTTATAAATAAACCATGTTATTCATTTTTAATTACTGCTATTACGATTTTATTTTGTATTTCTTTTTATTTAGAGTTTGTAATCATCGCATTGACCTTTAAGTAGTGTGACATTTAATGTGAATATTTTTAACTTTTTTTTTCTTCAACATGTAAAGTGAAAAGGTGTATTGGATATTGACTACATTAATATGTATTTTGAAAAATGACACGACATACATATTCTTTATTTTCATATATAAATGTAGGCTTATAACGCTAAAATAAATTGTTATGATAAAATAATAATGACACTCGTACATGTAGTATACTACAGAACAGAACAAACCGGAAATATACTTGAGGTTATGAGAATTGAATTTACTGGCTGATTGAGTTCGAATGTATTTGAAAATCTGCGCATCTGGTAGAAGCAATTAAAACTGGCTGCAAGAGTTGGATGCAGTCCAGGTGTTCAGTTTGTCAATTGGAACATAAACAGCCTGTGTTTCCGGGTTTTACAGAGAACTTGTGAATATATTTATACCTACACACTGTGTGCCAGTTTGATTTTATCGGAAAATAAAGCACAGAGTACATTTATAAGGAAGAACTCTTCGCGTCATTCAAAGGCGGATTTGTAACTTTTTGTCAGTCTCTACTATTTTCATTTGGGTTAACAGTTTTTTAGCCTACCATAAAAAGCAACTGGAGTAAGACAATATATTATTCATTAGTTTCTTATACATGTTCTGTTCAGTTGTATATGGTACACAGCTGTTGTCAAACCGATGACAAGAGAAAGTAATATCATTTGTTATTTTAATATATTTGCATCGTGTCCTAATATGATAATGGCACCATGACAAGATATTAATTTTTCATTTGCATAGATATATCATTATATATTGCAATTGAATCTGAAATTGTCGCGATGAACGGAACAGCAGTATAATATATGCGTATAATAGCAGAAATTATGTGACATTGTTAAAAAATTAATGACATCTCCTAAATACATTGAAACTAAACCAATTTGACAATTTATACATATTTTTGGTAAATGGGCATATGAAGAAATAGGAACAGATAAGCAATTTTACTTTTAAATGATTTTGCAAGATGTTTTTCAATGTTCCCTGGCCTGAGTTACATAAGTTTTGTTGTTTTTACGTCAGCAGTACTAAAATATGTATAAGCTTTAAGTGCCTGATTCAGAATGTACCAGCAGGAATTAGATTACATTCAGAAGGTTCTACTTGAAAAAATTATAAGAAGGCAATACAAAATCTTGGTTAATAAACATCGTTTTATCTCTTTCAGTGAATTATAATAAGTTTTTATTGCAACTTAATTTCGGTAAATGTTTGTAATTAATTATGAATAATGAAAGTCGTCTGATATTAACCTTGCGGTCAAATGATCTGACGTAAATAACTCTCACATTCATGAAGTAACTGTGAAAATGTTGAAATTAATTCTGACATGACATTGGTGTCTTGTATTATTTTACCAGTGTAATAAATTTGTGTTTTGGATGCGATTTACAGTAAAATACGCAAGTAAATATTTATTTGCATACTATTTGATTGAAAAGAAACATCGTTTTGGCGCTGTTCCTAATATCAGCCGAGGTTGGAGCAGGTGCTAATCATTTGCAAATGTCCACCTCCATTCCACGAACTCTAACTGGTGTCTATATTTAGCCACCATACGATACACATCTTCATATTCGCAACATCATAATTATTACAATATTATTAGTCAATGATGAGCTGGTGTACAGAAATATTTGCATGACGAGATACATTGAAAATATAATTCACACATACTGATAATTATTTATGTAATTTTCGTCGTTATTTTTAGCCAATAATGTGTATATTATTAGTTATACGATAATTTCATTATTCCATGCTAATTTTATTTCGTTATGCATTTGTAATACTTAAAATTGCAAGAAAACAAAGATATCTTAGTGGAAACTGTTTTACTCATATAAATAAATATTATAATTAAATGTTAATTATCATTCTACATGGAAATGCATATGAAAGAAAGTGTTACTAAATGTTAATTGCTGTTCTTGTTTTAAGTTGATTTTAATTTCTACAGATATATAAATAGAGTTCAGTCGAGCCAAAAGATATATTTGCAACGTACTTCTGGCCGAGTTCTGTGTCAACTGTTAGCGGTGGACAACGACCCTAAACATTTTTAGCGGCGCTGTTCTACGTAATGCTCCATTCTAAAGTTTATTGTTATCTTCATAATCCTTACATGCAATACATTCTCTTCCCTAATGAAGTTCTATTCGTTGTTTAAATTACAAATCATCCAAGATCCAAGCACTAATGCATTTGTTTAGAAAATAGATTTAAAAAGATAATAATGAGTGTGATTTCTGTTGGAACATTCTAATAGGTTTATTTAAATTGAACTTCACTCTCAAAGATTCAAATACCTGATTACACGTTAATGAAGTGATGACTACAACAGTTTGCCACAATTTTGTTAATGTAGGGTCCTGGTTTTACAAAATAGGTCGACGAAACCTAGTAGGCCACTGTCCAACAAAAACAGAGATTATAAATAAGATTCTGAACAAATAACCTGAAATAAATTACCACAGGTGAAACTGAAAGTGATATTGTGAACTACAAATTCTGTTCTATACAATTATAATCATTATTTCAGTGAAAGGTTTTACTGTATTTATGAGATACATAAGATGATGATACGTATTCATGCATGTAACTTTTATTTTTTCTTACGCAACTCGTGAACCTATAAAGAGATTCTCGGAACGGTTTATGCGCTAGTGTTAATTTTAGCCAAGATGTATAATTTTAAACGTGCAGAAATATATGACCATCAGTTTGGTCATTTATTTTTCTTATTGTCAGATAATTATGTACCCAGTTTGTGGTAAAACAAGATGCTTCGTTCTGCATCGTTGATTTTTTGTGGAACAACAACATGCACGCGGTAACAACTGCAGTAAGCCAATATTTACGATGTATTACGCAAGTTGGCGTTGCCAAAATAAATTGCAAAATATTTATGTATTCTTCCTTTATTGCAGTGATTTCTAGTTATTCTGAAATTATAAACATATATTCACAAGGTGATAAAATGTAAATGTTTATGAAATGTTGATTCTCAATGCAATTTGATGCATTTCACTTTACATTAATAACCCGGTAAATATTAATAGCGTACTTCAGTACGTACATGATTACAGAATATTTTCGTTATGTATCATATGTGGGAAGTTAAGATAAAATATGTGCGAGGCAGTTAAAGAGAGGACCACGCACTAATATTTGCAACGTCACTAGCAGATCCACGCATAGTTGTGAATTTGGATTATTCTTCAATGACTGAAATTTCTGTCTGGTTGTAGGGTGGCGTGAATGATTCACAAAGCCATTAAAAAACAGTATAGTTTTAACACGTCATCGGAAATTTGAATAACAAATTATAGTGTTTATATTCCATCTTCCAGCCATTATATGCGCGTGTTGCAAAGGAATGCAGTTAGGTGAATAACTGAGGTAAATGGCACAGAGGAATCTGTGAAATACAAAGTAAGCTCTTTGTCAACGTACTTGACCACTACAGTATTGCATTGTCATGAATAACCAACCATATATACATAACGTCTATACTGTTATTAGTAGATTATAAAAACTTTTTAATATAAAATACTGGTTAATAATAGTCATGTGTCAAATGTTCTCGTATATTTATTATTGTCAAAGATAATCTATAACATGAATGTTAACTACGTTTTGGATTGTTTTATGTGCAAGTAATGTGTTGTAATGATTTAAAATAAATATTATTTTTACGAGCGAGTAATATTCGTTTGCTTACGCGTATAGTTTTATTTGGGTTTTGTGTATTTTGGCACAATATCAAGCATATATTTTCTTGTGCAATAATTGGCTCTAAAACTGAACTTTCTTTTGTGATTGAAACGTGTTCATTGATTAGTAATTAATAAAACTATTTTAGTAATTGTGTTCTGTTTAATAGATATAGGTTAGTGGATCGTTGATTTTTTTAATCGTAACTATATGGTAAATTAGTTTTCTGAGAAGAGTTATTTTTGCTTTCGGTAATTACGAATTTGACACATTGTAAATGAGAAATGTGTGGAAATGTGTTTATTTTTGCATTGTGACGATAGATTTGTCTGTAAATTCATTGATGACAGACTTTATTTGGTTGGGAATTTGCCAAAATGTATGCATTTATTATAGTTCAGACATACACGCACCTACACACTGATTGTAGGATTATGAGAAGCCGTCTACAGCGTGGCAAGGACGCGCAATAGTATGAAGGACAGTATTCAACGAAAATATATTATGCACGTCATAACATTCATACGTGTGTTTTGATTCTTTGATTTGTCAAATAAACTAGCATATCTAACGCAGTGGCGACAATTCGTGAGGAAAACTAGAAGAGTATTATTATTGTTAGTGGGACATGAATAATTGGATATATGTCAAATATATTTTGAACTTTAGTTACAGTAAATAATATTAACAGCGTTGTTATAACAGAGTCTGACACAATCTGGATCTGAGAATAGAGCTTACAAAAATATAACAAAATACAATGTGTTCTTATTCTACAAGTAATATTCTTAAGTTGTACAGCTGCAAACCACAAAACACAATAGTATAATCATAAAAATGGAAACACAGCATTCTATATATTAAGCAAGTTTAGTGTTATAATGTCTAAGGTTACATATCATCTTTATACCGTGATACTTTAGCGTATCCCTGTGTGATTATCTCTGCAGGATACAGACGATCAAGGCAATGAGTCTATTAAAACAGCAATTGATCATTCACTGTCTGATACTAGCTTTCACGGTCATAATATCCGATGGTCTAATAATAATAACGTTTTTCCGCAGGGACGGGTACATTTGGCCGCGTATGCTTATGCAGAAACAAATCCAGCGATAAGTATGGAGCAATGAAGATCTTAGCAATGGCCGACGTCATCAGACTGAAGCAAGTGGATCACGTGAAGAATGAGAAGAACATTCTGCAGGAAATTAGGCATCCCTTTGTTGTTAATATGTAAGTACTGATGAATTTCATATTATTAAGGTTATGGTAATAGTGTGTGGACCACATTCTGTTGTCATCTTTAACATAAGAATGATCACAGGATATATCAATTACATATACAACTAATCTTTTTAATCTTTAAACACATAATTACAATTCTCGGGTAGATTAAATATTGCCCGACGGGTACAAACAAATTATATACAAGTTTTGGAATACCTCAATAATGATCTCTCTGCACCGGTATCATGGTGGCTTTGCAAAATTGGTTAAATTAAAAAGAAAGTGGCCAAGTATAGTAAATGAAAGTTAACTGAAAATAAATTTGGTTTTGCTGAAGATAATATTTACATATTTAAAAGGTCATCATATATGACATCAAAAATTTTTGATTAATTATTACTTTGAAGTGAAAAATTATGGTTGCTGCAGAAATATTCAAATAAAGAAAAAAAGTTACGAATTTTTATTCCGAAACTGGGTATAATCTAAGAGCAGAAAGCATTAGTGAAAGTGTTTATATATTTTTGCCACACCTAAATGTTGAGAAAGGTGAACTGACATGTTTAAACGTGTTTTCCATCTTGTAAGCTACACGTAGAATATAAGATCAGTGAAGATTTGTCTGGAAATGGTTTTTATGTTAGTAGAAATGCAGTATTAAGTCAAGGACCGAGTAATGAACCGTGAATCATAAAAACTAATAACTTGGATGTGACCCTGAACTGATGCATTTAAGAATCTGAACATGAATTGTATTGTCTAATTGTAAACTATAATTATTCGTTTAATACACGTATGTATGTGTCTTTGTTTCATACAATTCTGTACTGAAATTAAAATATATTGCATAATTTGTTTATTAGCTTCTTTTTTGATCGAAATTTTAATAAACGCATTTTTAGCTGCGACCCATTTAATGTAAAAAATTGAAATGTAACTAACATTGAAGATAAAAGTAGAAATCTTATTTGGAAGCCTGACGTACAAAATAAATGATTAATATCAATTTACAAATAGACAAAAAAATGTAGGGCGTACAACGAGTGTCTTTTATTCTATAACTCATTGAAACCAGTAAATCAACTAAAATAAGTCACAAATGTATATATGGCTTAGTTTTAAAAGCACTAATTGTAGACGAAGAAAAGTTCTACATTTGTAAACTTCATTCTACTATAAGTATAATATTTGATTTAGGTTAAGCACAAGTGTTTGAACTACACCATTTGGCAATGATAAAATTTACACACAGTCAGAAAAAAATATTTATTCGAATGTTGATGGTACTGTGTTCAGGATAAAATATATTTATTTACATTATCGTTTGAAAACATATATAACTTCCAGTAACTTCTTCGACCGGCTATTTTATTAGATTAATCTAAATTTAACCGACTGACACTTGCCAGAGTGCAAAGTCGTTTATTAAATATGAACACGTGATTTTGTATGTTTACTACATCGTTTTGACGACTACGTACTAATTATTAATTATTTGCACAGCAGGTGGCAGTTTATAGTCTATTTTGTTTGCTTACGTTGGTTACTTGTCAAAATATTTTGCTACATTCGCATTAGGAGGAGGCTATATTTCAGAGAGCCACTTTAGTGTAATAAAGACTTATATTCAAGATTAGATATATTATATCAATATAGATATCAAAAGTTTATTTTCTCAATTGAAATAGAATAAATAACGTAGAACAAAACTTTTTTAGTTTTTCATCAAAATAGAATGATTTAAACTGCTAGATTCATATAAATGTAATTTGTTTCAGGTTGTGGTGTTCACGTGATGATACCTGTATCTATATGCTGTTCGAATACGTATGCGGTGGAGAATTGTTCAGTTATCTGCGAAACGCAGGAAGATTCAGTACCGCGACAGGAAACTTCTACAGCGCGGAAATCGTTTCCGCCCTCGAGTATCTACACGCAAAAAGCATCGTTTACAGAGATCTGAAACCGGAGAACTTGCTTCTAGACCGAGACGGCCATCTCAAGATTACAGACTTCGGTTTCGCGAAGAAGTTAACAGATAGAACCTGGACATTATGCGGTACACCGGAATATCTTGCGCCGGAAATTATTCAGAGCAAAGGACACAACAAGGCTGTGGATTGGTGGGCTTTAGGTAATGCATGAAAGTTTTCTGCCATTACTTTCAAAATAGACACATGTTCTCATTCTACCCGTCCGAGCACAATGTAACTCCCTAATTTTTGCACATGCCAAATTAGATTAGAATCAGATATATACGAGAAATATTATTCGAGTTCAAATGAAACCAGCGCCAGGCATTTTGTTATTGTCATAATAAAGCATGCGTGAAGGATAAAGCTACAAAGGGTTTTTTCTTCAACTTCATTTTATTTGACTTAAAGTTTTCAGAGAAAAAATGTGAGAATTTATGCCAAATTTTTATTCTGTGATGTGAATGAAATTATTGTTCAAATATGCTGATAGATTAAAAAATATGAATTCGTGCTTAGATAAACAAGTATTGTTATATTTACTTTTCAAATTACCATTTAAGACTATGAGATACTGGTGTGATAATTTTAGAATTGTTGTTGCTCACAAATTTAAGATAAAAATAATTGCGAATGCAGGGAAATATGATTATGATGACCCTCGCCTGTAATTCTCTGTATTTTCTCTGAACTACTGTTTGGTCAGCACAATATATTATTCTCTTGACTTGACATATAGACAGTATATACAACATACCGGTAAAACACTTAAGGTGAACAGCAAACAAAGGCATGTCCATAAGTGTCTTCTTTTACCAAGATAAACGCTGTTGGCAATTGTCTGACAGGTTTGGTTTCTCTGCAATTGTTACTTGAAGGTCATTGCCTTTTATCTCACGCTCCTTAATTCTTATGTAATCAGATATAATTCGTGTTTATACTAATGTAGAAAAATACATGTCGAAAACAATAACATATTTAGCACAATTACACGAATAATTTCCATTCTAACTATGCAAATAAATCAAAACAAATAAACATCACACCATATTTCAGTAGCTTGAAGTAAATATAATAATGTTAAATTTTCCATTAACATGTATCCTAATCAGATATATTAAATGTATGTATACTAAAGTGTACAATTTTATTCTAGGTGTATTAATATACGAAATGCTAGCCGGGTACCCGCCATTTTACGATGATAATCCGTTTGGAATCTATGAGAAAATTCTAAGTGGAAAGATAGAATGGGCACGTCATCTGGATCCTGTGGCTAAGGACCTTATAAAGAAATTATTGGTTCAAGACAGAACGAAACGATTAGGCAATATGAAGAGTGGAGCGGAAGATGTAAAGCGACACAGATGGTTCAAGGGAATTGAATGGCAAGACGTTCTCTTGCGAAAACTGAAGGTGAGATGAAACTCAATTAAATTAAACAGTTCTGTAGTTATTTCGGCGGATGCATTTTGGTGAAATTTTTAATATTATATTTACGTTTATTTTCCAGGCTCCCATAGTTCCAAAAGTCATGTATGATGGAGATACAAGTAATTTTGATGATTATCCAGAATTAGACTGGAAAACACTGAGACCATTAGAGGATTCAGAATTGAAACTATTTGAAAATTTTTGAAATAACAAATACCAGTTATGTTTAAACAAATTCGTTCAAACAGTTACGTTACTGTTGAGTTTTCAGCTGCAAAGTTACGAGTGAAACAAAGTTTTGTTTCCAGCGAATAAATTACATGAAGTGAAACAACATGAATGGATCAATGAAAAGATAAATAATAGTGATATTAATTTAATGAACTTGATTGGTTCCAAAGATATTTATTGTGAAATTTTAGGTCCCGTATGAAGTGTATATATAATTGTTATCTTATTTTTCGTTTTTATCTGAATTGTAAATAGATTTATCAGAATATTATTTATGCACTTGAGTTCTATATAGTCACTTTCATACACTGTGAATGTTATCTAATATTTAGATGTATGTACACCAGTTTCACCATATTTAAATGTCAGTAACATAATGTCGAAACTGTGTTCATACAAATATTATGTAATATTCATATTCAACTGAAAATATTTACATACCCATATATGAACAAGGCTATACAGTATTTTTAAAAGTTAGTGTACATAATTTTTTCGTACGTTTGCCAGATCTTGCGAATAAATAATGATAAACTATTTAACGCAAATTCGGACCTGGTTAAATATTTCAAGTATAGGGTGTATACTATTCAAGCAGACATAGGGACATTTTGGGCATTGGGTATTTCACTAAATAGATTGTAATTATGCGGAAATTTATCAATACTTATTACATTTCAGCTCATAGGGGTGTAAATGAGAATTAATGGGAAATGAGGTCAGTCAAATGAATGAACCCGGGTCCGGATTTGGTTATTTTTTTATTTGTTAAAGGATAGAATTGTTTCGTTATAATTTCAGCCTCCGAATAATTCCTATGTTAAGTGAAGAAGACTGTTCAGTGCGTCTGTCTGATTTACTGACAATCTTATAAGATATTGAACAATTAATGTTTGATAATTACTAGACTGTGTGTTCAACAAATGTAGTGTTATTTATTATTATTACATAGGTTAGTGATTTTTGATAGTTGGTAGCATTGTAAGTTTTAGTGCCTGTTAGAATGGTAAAATTGTTTAAATTTTATTAATAAGTAGGAAACTAGCGCCTAGATACTTATTAATGTTTGAAAAATAATTAATTGATACTTTTTGCTTACTAAATATCATTGGTAACACAACGATCTAGCCAAGTTTCAATACATCAACATGCTGCATTATAATTTTTTACATATTGTTTAAAATAATAGATATCGTTGTTTATTCTATAAAATTATAGTAAAATTTATTATTGATCCATTGTACATATCTAAAGTAACTTATTTGTTACTAAAATGCATAAATATTGTATAAATATGGAAGTATGAATTTCATTGTTTTTAGTTTGTGAACAAATTTTACACACTGTACAAACATTTTATATATATCTAATAAAATAATTTATGCATTATACATTATTTCATTTCTTATTGTAAACTATATAGGTATACGTTTATTAATAACAATGTAT
>JAGJTL010000059.1:2504765-2533699 GCA_022063505.1 Calosoma granatense
AAAACGGTTCTTCTTCTTAGTTTTAAGTAATTTATTCTTACGCTGGGTACTGGACATTTTCCTACTGGCACATCGTTTCGTGATTTCTTAGCAATATGTTGACGAATAATATCAATATTTTCGTAAATTTTCTCATCATCACAATATTTATTGACATTTCCACTTTTAGCAACACTTACACTTGGATTAACCGCTGAGTTCTCTTTATTTGCTTCATGATTCAGGCGTGTAGCAATAGTATTTAGAATTTCATCACAAATTTCTGTTTGTGCTCGGCTACGTTTTTTCGTTACAGTTATTTCTTCTTGTGACTGTACCTGTTTATCAATGACAATTGTTTTATTTTTATAATCTTGATCTAGATTCTTCATATCTGATATTATACTTTCTTTATGTGTGTCTATTTTCATGTTTTGTGTAGTTTTAATTTCCGGTGTTTCTTCTTTTGATTTTATAATATCCTTATTGACATGTATTTTGTCTTTTGTGATGGTTTCATGTTCTGATAATATTGTGTTTGAATTTTTAATTTCATCATGTGTATCCATTTTTATATTGTTTGTGTTCTTTGTTTCGGTTAGTTTACCTTTTGGCTTTATCTCTTCTCTATTACTTTGCCTGTTATCTAAATACAATCCATTTCGGTTAGCTGAAACATTTAAACTTGATTTGTCTTCAAATAATTCAACAATTTCGCGTTTAACTGGACTTTCGTTGGTTTTTGGCGTATTTGTAGAATTCTTCTTTACGAAGTTGAAGCAAATTGTACTGGATCGATCGGCAGATTGAGGAGATTTCAGGTTTCTCCTCAGAATAACATCACTATCCTTTTCTTGATCTTTCGGAGTTGATGGAACTGACAATCCACTAATATCTGCTTTGGTTGGAGAAATAGAAGTATTGTTGGTTGGAGAGATGATAGAAAATGTTTTGGGGGATTTTTCTTCTTGCTCTCTATTAGAAAATGTAAAATTTGGCTTCGGGAAATTTTTATTAAAAGGTGATTGTGGCGAGGTTGGTGTTTTTATTTGGAATGGTATTGGTGATTTTTCTTCTTGATCTAAATTAGGAGAAATGGAGTTTTGTTTTGAAAAACTCTTGTTGAAGGGAGAAGAAGGTAAGATTACTGTTTTTGCGTCTAATGGAGATGAATTGGACATTATAGATGTTTGTCTAGAAAAACTTCTGTTAATCCATGGTGTTGGTGATAAATTTCTTTCATAGGATTCATCATTTTTTACTTCTTTCTTAATTGGAGTTGAGCTAAATTGTGCAGCTAAAGTTTTAATATTGGGCAAAGATGGTATGGTAAATTTGTCCGATGATTCTTCTTCTTTTGGTTTTGTAGTTTGCAATAAATTTTCAGTAGATTTCGTTATAGAGCTCACAACTGTAGGCGAAGTTGATTTCTTCTCTGAAGTAGGATTTGAAGATAGTGTATTATTTGGTGCTAAATTGCTTGTAGATTTAGTAGTGAAATTAATCTTTTTTGATAGTGATACAGGAGTCATATTGTCATCAGCCGACGTACGATCAGTGGACAAATTACTTACAGATTTACTAAATGATGATTTCAATGATTTGTTTTCTGACTTCTTATTTGAATTATCAGAAGTAGCAGAAATAGAGAATGCAAAAGAGATTGGTTTTAGGCCGGATGATAGCTTTTGTTGGAACTCAGGAACATCGTTTTTCTTAGAATCCACAGTATTTTCAGCAACCGATAATGCAGAAACTGATCTGAGGCTGGATGAATTTTTTTGTTGAACTTCTAAAGCAGCATCTTTTTTCAAATGAATTGGACTTGCAGCTACTAATAATGAAGGATTAGATTTGCGTACGAGTGAAGTTTTTCTCTGTAAATCTGTATCGCTAGTTTCCGTTGTATTTTTGTTCGTTTCCACAAAAATATTGGTTGCACTTTTTGTAATCGATGTTTGTTTCACAGGTGCCTGATTGTTTTCTGCTCTCTTAAATAAGCTACCTGTACTTTTCGAAATAGAAGATGCTGTTTCTTGTTTAAGTGGTCCTTCAACTGAAGACGTTTTTCTTGTAACTGATGTTTTTTCGTGTGTAGCATTGCTGGTTGGCGATTTTTGAAAGATACTGGGTATACTTAACTTTGACGGCGATGCTTTCATATTTATTTCGTCTTTTACAGAACTAAATTCTGTATTTGTTGTTTTGTTTTTAACCACTTACAATGCGTACCCGCACTTTCACAAATATTACAACAAACTAAACATGAATATGATTACTGATATTCAGCAGACATTACAATATAACACTTGTTACTTGTTTATCTTATCAAGTGTACTTGGCAAGCTTTATCTTGCAATAATTATTCCAGTTTTACTTTGCAAATTGATTGTATTTGAATTGCTTATTATCATAAAGTAAGATTATTATTTATAGATAAATATATTTGTTCTAAGTTTTTAAAAATTATTTATCAATAAATTGTAATAAAAAAACTGGATTTATTAGTAAGTATTAGTGTTAAAATTAAGAAAAAATATGTACATGTGAAGATTATTTTCATTCGAATTTATCAGAATAAAATATCAGTTATTTTTAAAACGCAAATATTAATATCTTATCTTATCTGCATGCGTGATTATAATTATTAATTATCGACATCTTTCATGTAATCAAACGGATCATTATTTACTCATTTTTGCCGTGTTGTCGTTGTAACTAGCCAGGTAAGCAAAAATTCCTTTTTAATATATATTTCAAAAAATTATTACATATTAAGTAACATATTTAAAATGTGTAAATATCATTTTTGTTATATATACGTATATCATTATCTTGATTCTGGATTGAAATATTGTAGAAACCAGATAATAAAAATTCTTGTTACTATTACATATGTCATTTATTAATAAGTTCTGAAATTTAATGGAAAGCAGTTACAGTAATGCTAAACTGCTAATAGAATATAATTAATAGATTCCTAAAATGCCTGTCCGTGAAATTTCTGAGGTACTGAGAGCTAAGGCGAAAAAAGAACTTAATGAGGATCCAGCTAGGTTACAAGAAGATCTTCAACATATTAAAGACTGGTTAAAGAAACAACCCCATTTGAATGCAAGAACTGGTAAGTATAATATTTATATATAAAAGAAGGAAAATTAAATGTTGGTACATTGTATTTTACAGATGATCAATGGCTACTGGCTTTCTTGAGAGGTTGCAAGTTTAGTTTGGAACGTACTAAAGAAAAACTGGACATGTACTACACTATACGTACATTAACACCAGAGTACTTCAGTGATCGTGATCCAATGAGGCCAGAAATTCAAACTATTCTTAAAAAAGGGTTCGTTACATTTCATGTCATTATGATGATGATCTTTTTTTTGGTTATATAATCGTATTATAGAATATTTATTCCATTGGTACCGAAGGATCCAACAGCTCCAACGGTCATATTAGTGCGTAACGGTGTTGTCGATCTATCGGAGATCACTACGGTTGACATAATGCGTGCTAATATGATGTTAATGGATGTGAGTCTAATGGAAGATGACGCGTCAAGTATCAATGGTATTATTATTGTACAAGACATGGAAGGGTTCACTATGGGTCATATACAAACACCTGCAATGGCCAAGAAATCAATGACTTGTTTCCAAGTGGCGTATCCTAACAGAATTAAAGGAGTGCACTTCTACAATATTCCCACGTTCTTTGAGACTGTTTACAACCTAATCAGACCTCTGCTTACGGAGAAAATGAAGAACAGAGTAATTAAACGATTATATTAATGTGCCAAATGTAATTTAACAATTAATTTATTTATTGTAGGTAAATATTCACACCAGTAACTTGGAGTCGTTGTATAAAGTATTTCCACTTGAAATGTGGCCCAAAGAATATGGCGGTGGAGGCGATTCTATTGAAGATATCATTGGTAAATACAAATTTTTCTATTATACCTATATAGATTTATTTTGAAATAGCAGCAGGTGCAAATTTTATCATTTCTTTAATATTATAACTGTAATATACGTGTAATTTATTTTAAGAAAAAACTACCAAACGATTGGAGAGTTACCGCGACTGGTTCAAGGAAGATGCGCAGTATTGTACGAATGAAAAGAAACGGCCTGGAAAACCAAAAACTTCCGATGAACTCTTCGGAGTAGAAGGTTCATTCCGAAAACTGACAGTCGACTAAATAAAATATTACGGATTACTTATTAACAGTGACGTACAATGTTAACGTAAAACTGAAAAATCTATAATAAACTAAAAAAATTGTTAAACAATAGAAGTAACAAAAAATTGGTAGTAAGTAGATAATCAAAATGTATATGTTCTTTAATAAATATAATATTTCTATTATGGTTATATGTAATATAAGAGAATTAATTATAACACTATCGTGAATAAATCGTGTTACATTAAACAGGTATGTAAAATGTTCATGTTGTTGTGAAAATTAATAATCAGTATTTTCATTAATTAAAAATATTGATTATAAATTTAACCACATATCGACAGTGGTAAACAGTGTTAAAAGCAATGTATGTAGATTAAACAATTTCATAACGAAACTGACATCCTTTTGCTAAGAATGATACGCATGCATTACCGCCATCTGTGAGGCAAAATCAAAAAAGTTCCTTCTAATACTGTTGCTGGTATTACAGAACATTCATGTTACCGCTAGATCAATGACACAAAACGTACGTTGAGCTGATATCACGTCTGGTGCAATATGACGTCATAGATAGAAATACGAGTACAATTCAAATACATACTAGTTTGAAAACAGAAAAGCATTCTTGTCCATGTACTAGTGAATCGCGAACGTTACATTTACTGTTGATAACGATAACTAGATAATATGTGTTCAGTGTAATTTTTTAGTATTTGCTGTATGTTTCGTAAAATGTGCGCACTGTAAAATTTTTGGTATTAATTGTTATGTTTTTTATTTGTGAGTGACGTAAATTTTTGTTTTTTTAATTAAAATGGACAACGCCGACAATGTAAGTATACTTATTTTGTTATGAATTAAATTATGTATTATAAAAGTAAAATTGTTCTTGGATAGTTTAAAAATAAATAAAAATGTTTAATGTTTAGTAGTAATAGTATACATTTCGAGAATATTTCAACAATAAATGTATTCATATATATTGTTAGTTATTAATTTGTAAGGTATTTTTTATTACTATTTCGTAGTGACTATTCAAAGTAGAATAAAAATTAAATTAGGCACAAAAAATGGTAATGAAATTTATAAAAATAGAAAATTGACATTTTTGCGTTTTTTGTATGTGGTTGTGGTTGGTTTTTTTTATTTGATAAACTGAGTAAAAATATTTATTTTACAAGAATACGGTATCATTAGACTTGGAGATAATGGCTAAGTATGTATTGTCTTTGTCACTTTAACGAATTTTAATTAAAATAACAGATAGTTAATAATAAATATTCTTGTATCAATACTGCTATTGTACATGTACAGATATAAAACTTGTTTTACGATTGTGTGTTATTAATTTGTTCTCTATTAAATGCAAATTACACAAAGGCTACTTTATTACTATAAATGGTATAATCATGTAATGTTATTCATATATGCAACTGCGTGATATTTACATAAATATAATTGCTACTTAAATAGTTACTAGGCGCCGTACAATATTATTTTTTACGCCTAGTGAGAAAATAACTTTTGCATTATATCATTCTATATATGGGAAATTATCGCAACAAGAATATGTAAATATTTTTGGTGCGCAGAATACGCATATTCAATTAAATATGAGATAATGCTGAAAGAATTCTATATTTAGACATATTTATCCAGTATTAAATTGTGGAATTTTACTTTTTTCCTTACTTTTGACAAATAAACTTCAATAATATTATTTACTTGGTATCTGATAACGGTTATCAGTTTTTAAAACATATCCTGTCAGATTATTAACAGAGATAATTAAATCCACAGAGAGAGAAATGTTGATTAAAAATTCTGTGTGGTTCGATGCGGTTCATTATGATAGCAATGCAAAAACGTCAATCGCTTAGCACCTGTATAAGATGTGCAATAAAAACAATACTTAATTAGCGTCCTGTGATTGTCATGCTAATTATGTTATTAATTATGGATAGTTGAATTAAACGTGAACGAACATATAGCAGCTGTTCATATTTATAACTACAGTTCTGAAGAAACGCTAAAGATATATTATTTATTTCTGTCTACAAACACACAATATACACACACTGCGCTATTATCAGTAAATACATATACATATATAGCTGATTCATAAAACTGTTTTATTGAAGAAAACCGTTGTTATTGTATTTACATACAATTATCCTTGACAACTTGACAATAACAAAGGAATTAAACAACTAAGCAAAAATATTTGAGGACAAAAGAACAATACTTTAAAAATGATAAAAAATTATTAGTCATTGTGAAATTACTCGTCTTACAAAACAATTGTAATTTCACTCATACCATCATATGTGGAAGGTCGGGGGGCTACGTTACGTCACCGATAAAATTAAGAAACACTAGAGAAAAAATAAATCGTGACCAAGAGTACTTATGGTTATCAGAAATATACGGGCCCGTAAAAACGAAGACAATATTTTATCGCGTTATTAGTCATTACTTGAATTACTCAATACTAATCTCTACTTAAATGATCTCTATTTTCTTGAAACACATGTTGAGGTCATCGGATGCGAATTCAAGCTAACAAAAAAAGTTCACACTAAGCACATTATTAAATGATACCTATTATCCGGTCCATGACGTCATGTCCATGACATGATACCATTGGTGTTTAGGGTTTGTAAGCAGAGTGTTACTATTTGTAGAGAGTGTCAGGGTCTTTATTTAAAACAAGTACATAAATATAACAAAATTCACTAAGCGATTAGATAAGAAACAGTATGTCGGCAGGTATATTCTGTTTGTAACGGCCATAATGACAGAAAGGTTTATCTTATTTAATATTGTAAGCAAGTTGAACACAATGTTACGACTATGGTGTGAGGCCTTCATAGAATGAATGATGCATGTACTGTCGCGACCGTATTCATGAGCTGGTTGGTGAATATGTGTGAATGTTTTGCATTGAACCTACCTTGAGTTACATGCTGATGTTTTACAACGAGCCGGATGAATGTCAAATTGACTACCTTGCTCACTTGTTGCTTTTATTGATAATGAGGTAAACATAAAGTGTTCATTTGGAATGTCTACATAATATGGCCACATATAGTAAATATTTCCACACAGATGTATCTTATCTTGTATAGCTATTACACACACGTATATAGATTTATATTTATATATATTTACACCACAAATGCATGCATTTATGTGCTTTACGAATGTATATATTCAAGTGCGCAAACTACACACAGGCGTCTATATTATGTTTAGAATTTGTCACGTCCTCAATACAGCTGTATCAATATTTACTTCCTCAGATTCTTCAGCCAACAACATCATATGCAGTCGAAACATATAATCCTTTATATTTTATAATATAAACTATATAAAGGTTTAACTATTAATTAATTCCTGTTAGATTTGAAAGATTATTATTATGTTCCATGTTCATTCTGTAGAATTACAATTTGAATGTAGAAAGTAAATATGCTTTGAAGTGTATGAGCTAAATATTAATGCGAATTCATAAAGAGAAGAAGAGTTAAGTCATCTCATGTCTGACACGAAGCATGATACTTATCATGCATACACAGGATGCAACGTTGCATATCACAAATTATCTCCGACAGCCCCCAGTAAAATCGTCAACAATCTTCCTAATTACAGCAGTTTAAACTAAACAGATTGTATTTGATGCTGTACATGAAGTAATCATTCTAAGTAGCATCATGCTGAATATTAAAGACACGGAATAAATTTTCCAATTATTCAGTAAGCACATGATGATGTGAGTTCCTATTTAAGACGTAATAGCGAATATATTTCTGGAAATGAAATACGCCACTAAATATGCGCGTTACACAATTGACTTATTGGCTATGTGTACATAAGTTACCAGTATTGTTAATGAATAATGTGTTTATTTCAACTTTTTCTTCTGTCATTCTTTCACGGTGAAGTAAATAATTGTATATACTACCTTTAATATGTTATGCATACAGTTGACATTTATCTGCTGGGTAGGGCTTCAAATAAATTTATTCATATTCATTACTTACCATTGTTATCTGGTTAGAAAAGTAGCACATTAAACGCTGATTCCTCTGAGTAAAATATATTACAATGTGGGTCATTTTAAATGAACAACGTCATAATACAAAGAAAATATGTCTGAATATTATGCAAAATTTCTATATTATTACCGAATTACCTTGATAATGATGACTAATTAATTTTCAGGAATTCTCTGCAATCAGTTCTGAAGCACATTTCGCCAAACGCACCATTTCATCTTCATCATTCCGATCTGCAACAAATATATCTTCTACAAATATTGCAAGAAATTCACAAGACTTTGATGTTACAATTAATAATTTATATTCGGACATTGAAAAGAAACTAAATTTTACATCATCCCGCCTTGAACAAGCCACTGCCAATGGAGAATCGTTAATGGAGCAAGGTTTCAAATCGTCGTTATTTTCCAGACCAAGTAATTTTCCAAAACCATTTGGCAAACCAATATTTCAAAACAGTTCGTCAGATTTCGCAGCATTTTCTGGCGCTAATTTCAGTAACAGTTTATCTGATTTTTCGTTTTCCTCGCAATTTGCTAATACATCGATGATGACAACGACTGCCAGTAAGCGAGTATCAAAGCGGATTAGGAGACGAATAGTTAATGGGCAATTGGTGGAAGAAGAGGAAGAATATGACGAAATAGAGAATGAACCAACAACCGAACATATTGTTGTGGAGACGAGTAGTGATTCCTCACTGTCAGGAATCAGTTCTGATGGACAGAATTTCCTTATTGCTCAGTCTAAGAGTTGTCCAACTGTAAACTCGCATAATGCAGAAGAGTCATGGAATCGTCCGAAAGCTCTTGAAGCACCGTCTAACAAAACCACACAGTTGAAGAACATTCTCAATATAGGGAAAAAGAAGAACACTGAAAAGAAAAACGTAGGAAAGTGAGTTGACTGTAAAAAATTATGAGAATATTTGCTGAGCACAATATTTGATTTTAGGATAGAGCCAATTATAAATGAATTATTGTCAACAGAAGATAAATATGTAACGGATCTTTCTATAGTTGTTGAGGTGAGTATCGGCATATTTCCAATAAAATCCACAGAGTTGTTATTTTTTCATTATTTATCATTTAAGTATAGTCTTGTAGCTATAAGAATTTGACATTTGATTCTAATTATGAGAAATAGTATAATTGTTTATCATTTGTAGGAATTCATGCAAGAACTTAAAAGGCCGGATGTCCCAACGCCACTGAAAACATGCAGTCATTTGCTATTTGGAAACATTGAGATAATTAGCAATTTTCATGCTGCACAATTTTATCCTGACCTTCGAGACAGTGATAAGACGCCCAGAGATATTGCTATATGCTTTTTAAAAAACGTAGGCTATTCATTTACATGTGTGTCTAAGTGTAAAATGTAATCAATGGTTATATTTTTCTAGCGGAAAGATTTCGGTTTATACCGCCAATATAATAGGAACAAGCACAAGTCGGATATATTCTTGAAAGAATATCAAAATTTCTTTATGGTAATTGCACTGATAGTTTAAAAATAATTATGTAATGTAGTACAGTTTATTGATATATTATGGAAGTACTTTAAATATATGGTAATACACACGTTAAATAATCGGCAATACTTTGTAGATAACCTAAATTCATTGTTATCACACAACAAATAACTACAAATAACTGTAAACTCTAAACATAAATTATACAAGCAGAAATATATGTATATAATATAGTACGCAGTTAATATAATTTCAATATTTTAGGACAAAATAAAGGAACTGAACACTCCTTTAGATATGGGTAGTTACCTCATTAAACCAACCCAAAGACTAGGGCGATACATTCTTCTAATGGAAGAACTTGCAAAGGAATGTAAGAAACACAAAATTGATGAAACTGAAGTTAAGGAAGCAATTGAAATGTTGAAAACAGAGATGCGACTTGGAAACGATCTTATGGCTTTCGATGCTATTAAGGGATGTGACGTAAGTAACATTACTTCAATTTTCTTAACTTACAATAGATTCATTTTAGTGTGAGAACTTGTAATGTATTATACATGTACATATTATATTGTTATGTATGTATTTGCGATGTTCGTTCTTATGTTCTAGATGGATTTGAAAGATCAAGGAGACTTGATATATCGTAACGAGTTTACAGTTTACAAAGGAGCAGAACCTGCATATAATGCAATGGTATTTTTGTTTGATAAAATCATGATGTTTACAAGAATAGTATTAGAGGTACGTCTATAATGTTCGTATATTATTAACAATTTAGATAAATTGACTGAAACAATAACATTCCGTATTGTATTTTAAGAATTAATACATGATTATTTTTATTAAATATTCTGGAACATTGTTCTTCAGTTCAGAAATCTTTAAAAAAAAATTTTCAAATATACAAATATGTTCTTGTTGTAGAGCAATGTTGATGTGTTATATTACCAAGACTTTATTTACCTGAAAGATATCGGATTAACAGAATGGCACAACGATCCAAAAAGGTTCAAAGTTTGGTTTCACAAACATACATTAAATGATTATACACTTCAGACAGCAAACAAAGCCACGAAAGAAAAATGGGTCAGTCAGATACATAAAATACTTGAAAGCGAGTTGGAAAAAACAAGTAATTTCGAGCAAAAAAAATCATTTAGAATTGTTTTCTTTATGTATCGTTTGTATTTTACAGGACGTGAACAACAGCAAAAACGAACGTTAATAGATTTGAAGAATGGAGATACGAACACAGTGAGTAACGAATAACTAAAGTAACGTAAAAATGACACAGTTATTACAATCATTTGAATTATTTCAGCATAATATTCAAATTATACCTTGAGCAAAGAAGACAAGTGTAAATAGGTTTGCGAATGTTTGCATAGTTGGTATTATTGTAATTATTAATATGAGAAATATGAAAGTATGTGATGTGATGTAAATATAATTAGGTTATTAAAGTTTTTCTTAAAAATGTGTTCTTTTTTTTAATACTCAGATGGCATAAATCATAATATGATGAGTAATGTAAACAGTAGTGTGTATAAGGAACTATATACGGGGAAGGGGGGGATAGATAATTGTCGTATGTTATTGTACTGAATTCAGTTAATAACCGTCAAGTGTGATTGCGTATATATGGAGAGGGGAATGAATGAATCTGCAAGTGTAAACTGACTGCAAACGAATCTAAATATTTACTGAATAATAAAATGCTATGTCTCTTCTATATTTTTGATAATTTAATAAAACAGCTAGATACGTACATATAATATTAGCAAAACTATGTTATCATTCGTGAGATAAGTAACTGATAAGCACACTGAATAGATATGTAATAGCAAACAGTGACATCAAAAACAAAGTTAACAAAGCATTCTAACCATGCTAAAGTATAAAATACAATGGATATTCAAACTAGAGTACGTAAATATAGGCAAAGTTGCCCAGATTTCGAATCGGAATATTTAGCTAAGCGGTCGGCACGAAGAGATGTAAAATCGTTAATCGATCAGTTCGAACTTATCGCTGATAAGACTTCTAAAAATGATATATCGAAGAAATATTCCAATTGCAAGTATAATCAAGTGCTTGACACGGGAGCCATGAGTCGTGAACATCGGGCGAATGTGTCCGAAAGTGACAGTGTATTTTTAGATGAAAATTCAGTGGATAAATTATTGAAAACATTAAAAAAACATAATCGTAATCAAAGTTCAATTGTGACAGGGCAAAGTGCGGGAAAACATGTCAAATCGAAGCCTCCACCAATAAGCAAATCTAGAAATGATGAGAAACCAAGAAGAAATGATATAATGCCGGATATATTCGGAAGAAAGAAGAACGGTCAGCAATTTTCAAGGTCTGTATCAACGCAGGATAGTGATAGAGGGAAAATTATGCAAAGAAACATCTCTTCATCTAGTCTGAAAGAAGAAGAACAAAGAAAATTAAATAAATCTAGTCAGATAAAATTCGGATCACCCTCTTATGTAAGAGCAAAAATTCAGTGCTTTGAACCACAAGAAACAGATTTAACAGAAGTAATTTTAAGAAAAACTCCTGCAAAAAGCAATGGAGAGATTGTTCAATCGAATGATCCTTCACTGTACAGAAAAAGAACTAATTCATATTTATTGGCAACTCAATCCGAAACTAGTCTACGTAACGTGAACATTTATTCTGATGACGAACAGACAGTGCAAAATGTACAAACTAGAGTTTTAGATTGTGAAACTTCTCCAAGTGACAAGCATAGAAAATTCAGATTTTACCCTCCTCCATCACCTAAACCAGATCATTTAAAATTAAGAAAAACTATAATTGTAAAGGATAAACAAGATGTAGAGCCCCCCAGAAACTCTATTAAACAGATAAAAACACTTCCAGATCCAGCTGACAGTGACAAGCAATCAAATTATGTAAGTCAAGCAGTGTTAAAGTTTGAAAAAGATCCGCAGAATCCAGTTCTGGCCGTAGTAGACTTACAGGATCCAAAGGACAAAGACTCTTTAAAAGATCAAATAAACAATATATTATCAAAAAGTCGAGCTACTGGTCCTATGAAAAAAGAAATTAGACAACAATTGAGCATACAGATAAATGATGCTCTTCTAGAGGGATATAAAAATATTCAAAAAGAAACTGATGATGGTAAAAAGAAGTTATGTAATGGACAATCCCAAAAAGAAGATATAAGCCAACAGAACAAATCGTCCATTTCAAATGACAGAGAAAGAAATAATATTAGAGTACAATGTGGAGATAAAAATAACGAAGGAAATGTTTTTGAAAAGAACATCAGCGTGGAAAGTTTCAAAGATAACTGTAAGGAAGATGTAAATAATATTGATAAATGTGAGAACCAAATTACTTTAAGTGAAAATTGTGAAGGGCGGATAAGCAAGCAAGTTACTACTACGGTCAATACAAATAGCACTGAGCAATGTTCTCATAATAAGGGAGAAGATAAAAGTGTTGACGATTATTTTGATGAAGAAAAAATAATAACATTGGTGTATCATCATACAGAAAATGAAAATAGTGCCAACATAATAGTTCCAAATAATAATGAAGGAAATAGTAATGAAAATGATAATTTAGAGACTGTGACATTAATTCATATAGCAGCTATTAATGAAGAAGAAACAAATACAATAATAACTAGTGATAATATGGGTAAAGAAATAGATACGAAAGTTGAGACTGAAGAAATAGATTTAAAAAACAGCGTTGAATATGTAGTAGAAACACCACACATTAAACCTGATTACCTTATCATAATGCGCGATAGTACAACTATAAATAGTAATGAATCATCAAGCAGTAAAACCGAAAATGAAATACAAAACAAACCAGAAAGTCCGCGGATTCACAATGTTTCAGAGGTAATCGACACCAATGTGAAAAGTGTACATCTTTCAGCCAATGACAGCGAGTGGTCATTGGACAAGTTATCTACCAATAGCATGAAGATAAACATCTGGAGTATAAACTCCAATGAAGATATGACACGTAATGAGATATCGGACGAAGAAAGTAAATGTTATAGTATACGAACTGTTGAAATAGATGATAGTGAATCGTTCTCTACACCGGACAAAAGTTGTGAACACAGTGACGAATTTACAGTGCCAGTATTCGAGTCACAAAAAAGTGTTGACGAAATAAACACGTCAGTGGAAGAATTGTTAGCACATGTAGACAATGTACGTCAGTCGATACCGGTCAATACACAACGAGTTAGCCGGTTGTACAGCGGTAAATTCGGCAGGGGTTCGTCGGAATCTTCGGATATACCAAAACAGGACAGCAACAACAATACAAAAACTAAACAAAATGAAAGTGAACGCAAAGAAGATGATAAAATTTTATTGGAAAACATTGAAAAATTACCAGATAAAAATTACGATGATGATGATGAATTATTCACAGCTAATGAAGCAATGAATTTCGTTCTTGGATTTTGCGAGGAAGTAAAGAAGGATCCACAGTTTGCAGAGGTGTACAATCCCACAATATCCAAAGAATGCTACATCAATTCATGGGTTCAAAATGTTAATCAAGATTACCCAGTAAGTGGGACAGAAAGTCAAGCTGAAGAGTCAAATGATGATGAAAGTATATTTTCTGGCATTTCTACGACAAGCGAAGATCAGGTATTTCAGAACGTTGAATATAGTCTTAGTGCACAAGGACAACAGTCTTGGACATATCATGATGATCAAAACAATCCCGTTTTTGTCAAGCAATCTACATTAGCACCATATAACAGCGAAGCGGTGGAATTACGACATTCCTCCAAAACTATTGACCAAAGAATAGAGGAATCGGAGATAGAATATAGACGAAGTATTGAAAGTATCAAAAATAATTCCAGGTATGTTGAACTAGTTATGTAATAAAACAAATAATCAATAAGGGTAAATTGGAATTCTAAAAAATTACTTCGATAATTCAAGTATGCCAGGAGAACAGTTGGAATTTCCATTTCTTCTAATCTATTTATTTCCCATACCACAAAAAATGAAATGATGTAGTAGCAAGTTTTAAGAGTTAAAAGTTACAATTATGATTAGATGTGCGAGAAAATATGAAATGATTAGAAAATAATAGATCTCACCCCCTTGAAACACTTTATTAACTAATTAAACAATTACTATAACTTAAACTAAAAATAAAACTATTCTTTGTTTATTTTGTAAAAAAAAGATATGTTTTATCAAATCCGGACGTACAAAAAATTACTAGACAGTGACTAATATGCTAGTGTTGTGATGAGATATTTACAAAAATCTTTGTTTTGTTTAGAAGGAAAGGTCTGATGGAAGAAATAATTTCAACTGAGAGAAGATACGTTGAAGGATCTTTACGGCTATTGGTGCAGGTATTTGACTAATCTATGGTTATATTTAGTGTTTTATTTTCGAAAAATCTTCAGATAACTATTTGTTTAATGTCAGAAAAACATAATAAATAACTAAAGAACAGATCGTCTTTATCAGTGATTAGACTGAATTTAATGAGAATTAATTACTGTGAAAATTTAACAAAACACTAGTCAAAGTCAGAAGACATTGTCCCGTTTTAAATGATACTAATATATATTTTATGTCGCTAGGAATACATGCCAGAGATGGATCGCTCGGATTTGCCCCCTGGACTTGTTGGGAGAGGTGGACACATATTCGGCAATGTGAATTTATTATATGAGAAACATCTACAGTTCCTTCCTGCATTAGAAGCATGCAAGAATACAGATGAAATAGCAGATTGTTTTCTGAAACACGTGAGACCTGAATCTTAGTATTTTATGGCACAATATTCTATTGAAAAACTATTTCATTGTAGGTCAATTTATTCAAATTGTATCCTTTGTACACAAAAAACAAACCAGTATCGGATTCAGTAATGAAAGATTATGGTTCTTACTTTACGGTAATATTATTTATATACTTTGCACAAATAATGACAAGTTAATACTTATATAATAATTTTAGAGAAAACAAAAAGAATTACGAGATCCCTTAGATTTGGCGAGTTACTTGTTGACTCCTGTACAGAGACTGGGCAAATATTGTCTCTTAATGAAGAGTTTAACCCGTGAATGTGAGAAAGAAAACATATGTAATGAGAAAGTAAAGAGAGCCACAGAGATGCTCCAGAAACAAATGAGTCTTGGTAATGATTTAATTGCTACCAATTCCATTGTCGGTAGTGAGGTAAGCAACGTTCTTTTGTAAAATAATTAACGTAAATTACAATGTCAGCCTCCATAACGATTATCGTTTTTATAATAATAAATATAACTATATGTAGTTAATGCTATTTTTGTATGGATATAAGTTCAGGAATGTATAATACAAAATTTGACAGAATTAGTAATAGTCTGGATATTATTTTTGTTTCTAGGTAAGTTTGAGAGAACAAGGTGATTTACTGTTAAGGGATATATTCACCGTGAGTCCACCTACCAAAAGACTTCCGTTTGAAGCAATGGTGTTCTTGTTCCAAGAATCACTTATTATTACATGTATACACAGACATGTAAGTATTTATCAACGAATAATATCCTCGTTATCTATTCTACTACATATCTTACTTATTATCTTAATTCCACAATATTGTTATCGTAGACTATAGAGTTTATATTTTGAAATTTCCAGAATGCATCTGAAGAATTTTTGTTTCGAGAAATTTTTAAACTAACTGATATGGGATACACGTACAATAATAATGAAAATTTAACGTTTCAAGTGTGGTTTCGTAAACGAGATCAAAAAACATATTCACTAAAAGCCAAGAAACCTTCTATCAAAGACAAGTGGACCAAAGAAATTCACAGTTTGCTCTGGAAACAATTAGAAGCAAATAAGAGTAAGTGAAATACCATCAATAAATAATAAATAGTAATGCTGACTATTATAAAATATATCTGCAGGACGGAAGAAGAAAGAACAGGAAGAATTAGGTTTAAAACCAGAGCCGGTACCAGTTTCACCTAGACCAATTTCAATTCCAAATACATCAAAACGTAAGGGAAAAAAACTCTTTTTAATTTAACAAAATATAGAAACGAGGCATTCATAAATTTAAGTGTAAAATTGAATATCAATATTTCAGGACACAAGTCAAGTCCAAAGTTTGGAAGAATTCGATCCTCGCCAATTTGGTATACACCTGATAATTAGATTATTTTTTAACATACATTACGTCTAATAAAAACACAATTCTGTGTTCAATTCAATTACGCTTCAAACAATTAAATATGACAATGAAAAAAATGCATATTGCATGATTGTATTAGTTTTAATCAGTTTCTTATGAATGATTATTATTTAACTAATTTTCAGTGTACATAATTACTAAATAACTTTTGTTATAATTTAGTTTAATTAAAAAAAGGGAGTTATATTAAAATGTTTAAATTAGAAATGAAATAATATAATATATACAAAATTTCATAACACTATTCAAAAGATCATATGACATTGACACATTGATTAGATTTTAATCACTTTAAACTTTTTACGCTTCCTTTTATGCAGTTTTTATTAAAAGTATTTGTACATATGACCTAATTTATTTATATCATATTGTATATAATGAAAATATAATGAGATCGTACTGAATGAAGTGTGAAGTGTTTAATTTTCTATCCAACAGTATGGAGCTGCTTTAATTAATCTTAACAAAATCTTAGTGACTGTTTACGAATGTAAAACGGACTGATCAACCTGGAATTATGTAATACAGGAAATCTATGGAAAGAAGAGAATTCAGAACAGTGGCAACGGTGAATGTACTGCTACTATCTGGCAGGTTTCAATTAGACTGCTTATATTCTTTAATGTGTTTAGTTTGTGTTAGATGTCGTGCCCCTGGGTGTAATAAGAGTTCTACGCACAGACATTAAATGAAAAGTTGCTATGTAATTTCTTCAAGAGACCTTATTAACTGAGCTTATTTCTGTTTCTATTGTTATTTGAAACATTTGTTTTGTAGGAACAACACACCTTACATTCTACGTTATTATATTCTGGTTTGTAATCTGAGATATTCACAGATAGAAATAGAATTATCCTGGGCATAATTCCACGAAAGCTTTAATTAAGAAATTAACAAACATAAATGAGAAACAAGCAACATTTGAATATTTATCAACAAATATTTTATGACAGCACTGTTCCTTTTTTAATTACTTAATAAATTGTTAAATGTTATTATAGAGAAACAATGCAACATACATAACTAATTAATATGGTAACAATTTGAAATATATAATAAGTAAGGAAATAATGCATGATGAGATGCTCAAAAATAGTTGTTTTTTTGTATTGTTTTCTTTATCTGTCTGTCGGCCGGAAAGAAACGTGACTTGTAAAAAGTCGCCAAATAAAGGTTGTATGCTATTTTATAGGTGGCAGCTTAGGTAAGCTGATCATTCGTCCGCGTTTCTACCGAATCCCACGAGATGTCACTACGTATATATATATCTAATACTTTTGTTATAGTTCGTGTTGCTTTTATGACTGTAGCGGTGGACGAATTTGGACATTTCAAATAAAAATAATGCACTAGCCATGTCCCAGACGTTAAACCGGAGAATTACTACCGGTCTTGAGATGTCGATATTACCTCCGTTAACGATACTTTAACAAGAAGTATTAGAAGTTGTTCATAGATGTCACCTACATTATGGTCCGTGAGAACATTACTACTATGTATAATATACCATATTACATTACATCCCAGCATAAAAATATATATTTGCTGACAAAAGTGTCATTATTTTATAACATTAATTAGTAAGTGTAATTGTAAAATGAATTCTATATAATTGAACTGACTTGATGTTCAACATGTTTGTGTTCTTTTAAATAACAGAATTAATTAGAATAAATGTTATATTATTTTTGCTTTATATAATATGGTTTAACTGTCTATATCTGTGTAAACATTTATAATCGCTCAAGTGGAGTAAGAGATGCCCACATATTCGTTTAAAACTTCATTCTTCGTTACGTCCACGTAAATCAAGGCAGAGCGACAAGCAAGAACTGCCAACTTCAGAAACTAAAAGGTTTCTACAAAGATCAGAGGAGAGAGCGAAAGAAAATTACGTAACGCATAGCAGAGAGGAGATGAAGAAATGTACAGAGAGAAAGGCAGAAATGGAGTAAGCTGAAGAATGAAGCTGTTAGTTCAAACTGAACATACCAAAGAGACAAAAAGAGAGAACGTGAGTGTGTGAGAGAGAACGATAAGTATGGAGTTGTAGGAGGAATGGAGAACGGGAGAAAGACTGCGAGAGAAACTGCGGGCCGGTGTGGCAAAGTTATTTCTTATGGGATCGAATAATTTACACTAATGAAAGTCTTCGGGGTGACTATAACTCCTGGTAGGAGTTATAGTTGTTGCACTGAGCGGCCAGTAAAACCGCAGGCTTGCGAGAGGCGTGAGTCTCCGAAGGCATGTGCGTAAATCTGCATATTTTTTCCCATTCTGACAGTAATGGCACGGGAATTATTCAATCGGGCAAATATTTAGAATCGTCTTTGTTTACAGCGTAACGAATGTTGTAGTTGTACTGCAATAAGTGACCTGTGCTGGGAATCGGGGCAATTCATGTTCAACTTTATTTATAACAGTGAAAATACTTAATCTACGTTCAGAACGAACAGCATCTAATCAATCTTGTATTTTATGTAAGCAAGGTAAGCAAGGTAAAAGATTCTTGATTAAATAAATCCTAAATAAAACTCGACAAGTACTATCGTAAAATATTGGACAGTATTTATCTTAGGAATTGATACAAAAAAAATTAATTATAATTGCAAATATTTATTTATTGATTAGATATGATTTCAAGGAACTGTTTACTTGAAATAAAATGTATCAAATAATGAAAGATCTATTTGTGTTCATCAAATACTCAAATGAAGTTGTGTTGTGACAACAGTAATATTGAAAAAAAATATCCATTTCTAGAAACCCGTTACAGCGTTATTACTAATCTAATCAGGAATTAGTATAATTAAATTTACCTGTATCCCGTATTCATATGCCTATCCTATTTACTCAGAGCAAATATTGTATCAATTACATTTGTAAATATGTACACTGCATATCATGTTTGTGAGTGGATTAATTAAATCATTGACATACATATATATTGAAATGTTTTGAATTTTTAATTGTATTTATTGGTGTATAAATGTGAATATTTTAGATACTTCGGAGACAAATAGAATTTAAATATTAAATATTATATGTCTGGTTATTCGACAAGTAGAATATTCAGAATTTGATGTAAATGTATGCGTATCAGTTTCTTGTGTAGAACTTCGAGTGTATATTTAAATATAGTAATATATTTCCAATTTCGAAACTGTACAACGATCGTCCAATAAAGGGCGTGTAAAAACAAAAAATATGAGACTTTTCAGGGTTGAATAATATGGCAGGGGGCAGTGCAGGTTCAACTTGAAAATGATGATAGCGACAGTCGCAGAGGGATGGAGTGGGGCGGGGGTGTTAGGGGTGTGTAAGAAATGTAGGCACGGCGACGATGATACCGACAGAGCAGCCTCATGTATATTTCCATTAGTTCGGAATCTGTGGCGTATATAGCATGTTCTTCAGTATTCGCAAAATGTCGCGAAGCGAATACCGCTACATCCCCTGCTCCCTGTTACTTGTTCTATAAAAGTAAATCCTGCAAGGGACGTGCTTGGCTTCCAGACCCGCCAAGTCTTCTTCCAATTCTTCCCTGTATGTTCTGCTGCTGCTGCTGCTGTTACTAGTGGGTACTATGCCATCCAGCAGTCACATATGTCCCTACATAGCCTTACAAAAAATACACACACACACACATACATATACATGGACGGACGTGTACAGTAGCTGACAGAGATGTGCACACAAGTATATATATACAATCACGTTTACGCATCTCCTCTCTCCTTCACAACACACAAACACATACACACATTCAAACATATACATACATATGTATCACGCACGTTTGTACCTGTATACTGATGGGCACAAAGGCATACACACGCACGAACGCCCAAGGATATTACAGTTGTACCAAATCTATTTCAGATTATGGATTCTTGTGGAGCCCTTGGTATAGAGACAGGCACACAGGTTTGTATGATATTGTTGTTTGTAAGTTAGGTATGGTAAATAAAAGTAAATATTACATAATGACGTCTGACAAAGTTTAAATTACTTGTAGTTAAGATATTTCCATCAAGTATTAGATCATTATATAGCCTTAAACTAAAAGCAGAACATATTATATATCACCCAATACGAAAGTCGTTAATCCTAATCGCATCATTTTCGATTTGAAACCCTCGAAAACCATTCCAACATGTATTACAAATTCATGAAAATCGATTTGTAGTTTCGGTGCGTGCAGTGCTCTACGGCGCTAGAAAATTTAATGTGTAATCCGAACCGGGTATATTTATTAGTTTGCATGTTGCCGGTCGACACTAGCATAACTCCTCTCTTTCTCTTTACCAACGATACCACACGGTATGTGTACGTATTCGTATGTGTGCTACATCAGACCACCTTAGTATTGTTGAAAAAGAAGCAAAAGAAGAACATAGAAGACTCACATCTGGATTCCGGTGTATTTTATAGGACAGCTTGTCCCTCATAAATGATGATGAATGAACTCCTGGCACTCTTGCAGATTCAATGCGTGTGCACTGAGAGACAGGTTCTAACCCGTAGTTTTATATTCGGGGGGAGGGGGAGGCTGGTTCGTGGCACGTGCAGTGTGTGTACACGGTACCGGGATATTCTATAAGTAAGGCCGCGGCAGGATTTGGACTTCTAAAATAGGATTTAGCTTGTGTGTGCATTCGGTACGAGTGAATATTAATAGTTTAAAGAAAACAACGGGTAATAAAAACTCCAACAGAGATAAAAAGTAAATAAGGGATAAAATTATTGTAAAGATACGGTTCCTGATACGGTTGTACTCGCTGCAAGTATGTTTAGCACGTAATGATTATCTGGACCTCAAGATTAATAATAAACATATTTATATTAGAGTCTTTTCGTATTATAGTTACATGACTGACTTATTTATAATAATAAAAATGCCATGACTGAGCACTTTGGCTTGAGTTGAATATTTACATAAACACTTCTTCTAATTTGTGCCGTTGCTTTCACTAACTGCGCAATCGCAACGCTGCTATTCTTAACTATGGCAGCTCTTTAAGTAAACATGAAATGTCACTCAACATATCACACCAGCTATTCCACACTTCATGCATATCTAATGTGGAGGTACGTGTTCTTTGTCGTACATCCATCCAGTACCAGTACCAGTAGCACGCATAGTTGAATCTCTATTTGCACCTTCACATCCATGTGTTAAGTCAATATATTCATGTATATGCGTGTACGTGTGTGTGTTGGTATATTTAAATGTTAATACGAATACGATTGTCTGCTGCGATAGGGCTTTACATATGCATGCTGCTTGTATGTTTGTGTGGCTGTGTCGATATATTGAAGGACGAGGCTGAGTGAGGGCAATGCAGAGAGCCCGTTTAAAATTACACGCGTGATTTGGTCCTGATGGAATGCTCACTGGAGCCATCTAGCGTCTGTCACATGGTACTGACAGTTCGGCATTCATGCATGTTCCAAATGTCTTCAAATCTACATTTACTACCCTTACATACGCTATGCAAACAAATGTACAAAGGTCAGTCATACACACGCACGCTGTATGTAGTATTTCATTAACAGTATTCACCCTCTAACACTGCTGTGAGATGCGTACCAGATCAATCTTTACCTAGTTGTTGCTTACTCATTTCTCTGATACGCGTAGTGTACCTACAATAAAAACTACAATATTTGCTACTTGTGAATGTGAGAGATGTCTGGTTCATTAAATGATTACATGAAAGCAGTAGAGACAGCAGACATTCAAGTCGAACAAATATTTATTCACTTCTCCGGTGCATATTTTATTGTCACTGTGTACATTGGACAGCGATGTGTTCCCAACTTTACGATATCCAAACTAGATGTTCATAGATCGTTATATTTCAACTGGTTGACAATTTGACGTCACTGAAATAATTTACATTAACCATTATGGTTATTTATTGCTGGGTTGTAGTGATTTATCCACGTCTACAGTTATTTTAGATACAAGTACAATAATTCTGCACCTATAAATAGCTATTATATAGAAATAAATTCCGCGGAAACACCCACTATACATCTAGCCATATAAACTTTACGAATATATATATGCAGGTTGACGTTTCTGACAGTCTACCTCGCACGGAAGCCGTGTAATATAGTTTAGAATAATATCCTTTACGTACAATATTCAAGAAAGTCCTCACAATTTCTACGATGAACGTAATGGTGATTTGATATATGTACTAATTGGCTTTACTAAATCGTCAACCTGACACGTTCATCATGAACTTCGTATCGGTAGATATCGTTTTTCCCTCGAGTACAAATGCATTTCCAATGTACAAGTTTGTACTCGTCCGTTAAGTCCTCTAGCTGCAAAGGCTAACCATTTACAGCCTGCTACAGTATTACAAGTAGCACTAGCTACCGCGTCATATTTCAGGGATCATTTCCCTCCAGGAACGGACTCTTGTGGTCCGTGAACACGCACAGTGTAGCGACGTCGGTACACATAGGGCAGGTGCACTGAGGACGACTGCTCTGGCGCTCCGACGCCGACTCGTCCACCGACTAGACGTCTGCACCATCTATATAATTATCAAGACTTTATTGTCCCGCTTACATGCTTTCCACTCACCGAGTTGATTGTTATCCGATAAATAAATAAATTTAACTGTTGGCTGTTTGTTACACGGTCTACAGTATGCACGTACACCACCGTCCATTCCATGTTACGGAATTTTTATGGATATATTTTATTTGCGAGAAGAGTAATTAGTTTTTATTTTAAAATATCACCGGAATTTATTATATTATTTTGATGCATTTATATTAATAATTAATGGGCTATAATGATAAAACATTATAGTTGCTACAGTAACATAACTAATTCTTGTTAGACAGGTAACTCTGTTCTTTCCATATGCATGTTCGAATTAAATATCGTGATTAGTCGAAGTCGGTTGATTTTGTTCGTTATTAAATATGATTAATGGTGGTTCCGGGATGCACCAATAAAATTAAATTGCCTTAATAATTACTGAAAAATGAAAATGGCCGAAAGAAAAGAAAAAAAGGGATCGTCTCAAGATTCTCATCACGAACTCAGCTGAACTTTAACCCGAATCGAAAACTGAACGCGCTCTGATCTGCGCGCCTGCTGAATCACTAGCGCTACGTAAGGCACAGAATGTATACAGGACAGGACTCAAACAAAAAAACTAAACTCTTCAAAATTATCATGGATCCTTTACGTTTCTTTAAAACAAAATGAATTTTTGACTTTTTACTTGAATTTACAACACAATATATAATTTTGAAATTATTATTTTTTCGCGTACTGTAAGGAAGATTCTATTTTGTACTAATTTATTGAACTGACATACATTTTATTTACATTACAGTTATATATTATTATCTACAGTACAGTTTACGGTAACTATACCTACTATACATTTTGCTGTAGGAAGACACGTTGAAAGTAAATCCCTTTCACCCTTTTTATCAACTGTAAGACTGTTGACACCTAAACGGAATAACTGATGAAGATAAAGGCTAGAATCTGTGTGAGTGGCTTCTTGCAATGCCGGACCTGCTTTATGAAAAATTAATTCGCCGCAAAGACAAATGCGTGCAGTTTATTTCTTGTACGCGATATGATCGTGATTATTTCTGAAAGCGAACGACATCAATAACGCAGCGCCTTCTACGTGTTTTATTTGCTAAACCGGTCAAACTTTTACACTCGTCCCACCCTTTGGAACCACGCGAAACCACGAGCTTAGAACATCGATTACCATAGACCTTGGAACACGTGGACGTACTAAATGGAATAGTGATCTATTTGCATTTATTGCACTTATAATGTGTAATTAGTCCGAATCTCTAGAACTATACCCTAATGTGTGCCTAAATTCTAATTTGTTTTCATAACTGATTAATAATTTACTGAATTAAATGTATCAATATACGTGATAAACCTTGCACATTATATTACGTAAGGTACAACTGTGTGTATGCTATTATAATTAATAAATTCTTTAATTAATTCCTACAATGTGACATGAAACAGGAGAGAAATTCTAATATAATAACTTAGTAGTGTATACACCTGTATACATCTATATACATATATCTATGACATGTATGTACGTATCCATGTAGTTGAATGTCTCTGTTACAAAGCATGCCGATTACTTCATTCTAGTGTTGTCCAAAGCTGTAGTGATGTTGTTAATACTCCTACTTGGGAGTTGCACGCCATATGACATATGTACGAACATTCGTATGTTCTTTGTACGGTGCCGTGGCGTGCAGCACCGTACAGCGGATGGTAACCGAACTTGTCGCCCAACCCACACGTTCAGAACTCGTTATTCTCTGTAAAATGCACTCGATTCAATGTTTTACTCCTTTGTATATTTCAAATGCTGTCAAAACTGACTCTGTTTACGACTTGTAACATTGCGTTTAAACTGTGTACTGTGGCTATAATGAACTTGTGAAAATAGCTTTTTGGTTTTTAACGGGAATATCCGTGTAGGAACTAGCTCACTTGAATATGAGTATATTGCATTTCTCTTGTCATGTCTAAGTCAAAAATGATAAATTACAGAATATGTTGCAGCAGATATGTACTATTTATATATACTTCTTCAATACTTAAAAACATGGATTATGTACCTGCGATATTAAATTTACTTTCTGAATAAATTCAAAAAATCTTAAAGCATGTGTTAAAATTGTTCTATGGAACTTATACTTTTATTTAGGGAATACTGAAGCAGTGGACAAGAGAGTAAAGATAATAAATTCACTTAGATTAAATCACATGAATAGGAATTACAAATAATTATTGATTTAAATTTAGTATGTACGCATATTTTTTCCACGCTAACCACGTACGCATCACAGTTTAATCATTTATTTTTTACATTCATTTATAAAAATCAGTTTTCATATTCCCGACAAAATTTCAACACATTAAAAATACAATATGTTTTTTGATTAAATTTTTATCGTGACGTATCTACAAAATATATTTTCACATTAATCAAAATGGCGCTAGAATAATTAATATATCGAAGCCCAAGAGATAACTAAATTAGTGACAATACGTACATTCTATAAACATAAACATAAAACAAATTTAATTAAAACAATTATTAATTAAAGTTTAGTGGCCGGTTGACCTTGATGAAACCGCATACCTGTTCCATGCACATAGTACGGGCAATCGTACAGCACGTATTGTCAAAATATTCGTGCAAAATAATGATAAATACTTGATAAAATACAAGTATAAATATTAATTGGCTGATCATGAAGAAGCAGTTGAGGCAGACAGTCGCTCAAGAACAGGATCACTCGTGCGGAAACCAATCTTACCAACATGAAACTACACGTCGTTCTCTCTCTGATTGTACTAGCTGGCTTCGTTCAAACGGTGAGTTAACTCTTAATAAGTATTTTTATATCATTAAAATTTCTTACTGATATATATCCAGCTAATAGAAGAAGAAATTAATAACAGTTGCCAACGTATTACTAGTAATTTAGTGCCCAATAGTAATTGGATAATCCTTTTAATAGAGCTTACATTTATTAATTAACTTACGTCACTTTTAATACTGTCCATTCATCTTTACCTGCAGCAGTAAATTTTGTGCATTCAATCTAAATTTCTTTTTATATTCTTTGTTATTCTATTGAAGTCAAAGCAATATTATTTTACTTTTTCATGTTTAGCAGTAAGTATATATTCTTGGAGTGAACCAAAACTAATATTTCATTCCTTATAGGGCTTCTGCTGCAGGATGGATGATCAGCGATCCACCCTTCGCCAGAAAATAGGAATAATTAGAGAAGCCCTTAGACAAGTGACATGTAATAGAGTTCCTGCCTGCCCACTCCCTGCCGAAAACACATGCGATTGTCAAAATGAACCAGTTTGTCCTGCAAGACCGATCGAGTGTGCTCCTGCATGTGCTGTAAAACCACCAGCTTGTCCCACTATTCCACATGTCCCACAGTGCCAATGCAACACTTGCATTAGAACTACAACTACAACTTGTCCACCCATTCCTTGCAAACCTTGCAGCTGTCAACAAAGAACACCAGCATGCCCGTTGGTTCCTATTAAACCCTGTGTTTGCAAACAAGCTCCTGTATGTCCTACTACTCCAAAACCTTGTGTCGAGAAGGCTCCTCTCTGTTTGCCTGTTCCTATAAGGGTATGTCCAATTCATGTAGAGAAACCTTGTGATTGCCAGCAAGTTCCTGTATGTCCCACTACTCAAAAACCTTGTGTTGAGAAGGCTCCTAGCTGTGAACCACAGTGCCAGGAGAAAACACCCGCATGTCCAATTCATGTAGAGAAACCCTGTGATTGCCAGCAAGTTCCTGTATGTCCCACTACTCCAAAACCTTGTGTTGAGAAGGCTCCTAGCTGTGTACCACAGTGCCAGGAGAAAACACCCGCATGTCCAATTCATGTGGGGAAACCCTGTGATTGCCAGCAAGTTCCTGTATGTCCCACTACTCCAAAACCTTGTGCACCTGTGACTGAAAAGTGCAGTGCTCCATGCCAAACTGTTCCCGAGAAGAAACCATGTGGTTGCCAACAACCTTGCCATCATATGGTGATACCCATTGCCAATGTCAGTAACATATTCGCTAACAGCATGTTCCTGGGTATTCCATGCAAACCACATGTTCCCGAATGCGTTAAAACCACTACCACCACTACCACTACCACCTGCCCTCCCCCTCCAGAACCTAATTGTTATGTTTGCGTACCATGCAAGGGTAAACAATGTGCGGAAGTAACCAACAAAATTAAGTCACACGTCACTTGCGGCAAAGAACCTTGTTTGGTGTGTGAAGAGAAATAATTAGACTTCACTGAATAATACTGTAGTTTGAAAATTCTTAATTTTTGGTAACAATTTTACATATAGTCCGTACATATTTCATTTTAAATTTGGATATTTGGATATTCATTTCTTATTATCATAATACTTTTTGTGATTTCAATATTTTTCTAAAATCATACAATTAATTTCAAATATCCCTTAGATTCCCTCATTACCCAACATAAAACATTCTATTAATTATATTTTAAACAGCGAGAATATTGGAAGGCTCTAGGTAAGCAAAAAATAACTACTTATTTAATATTTACACATACTTAACAAAAATTTGCAAAGAGGTTTTTTAATGCTACAGTGAGTAAATAATTGATTATCTTGTTACAGGCTGAATCTTGTTGTATGCGGCGACTGCCGAAAGTGACATTCTTAGAAGCAAATTTGAACTTGGCAGGTCTTCTATCCAAGAACTATTACTATGGAAATCATTGTAGTAAGGAAAAAGGTTGCAGCGAAGAAAAATATTGCAGTGAGGAAATAAACTACAGCAATGACAAACATTGCAGCAACGAAAAAAGTTGCAGCAGTAACAAGAAATGTAGCTGTAAAACAAAATGCTGTAACGAGAAAAATTGCAACTGTCAAAAAAATTGCAGCATCGAAAATTGTAGCTGTGAAGGAAAATGCAACAATCAAAAATGTAACTGTAGAACAAAATGTTACAACGAGAAGAACTGTAGCTGTCAAAACAATAACAGTAACGAAAATTGTAGTTGTGATAGAAAATGCAGCAACAAAAAATGTAACTGTATAAGAAAATGTTGCAATGAGAAGAATTGTAACTGTCAAAACAATAACAGCAACGAAAATTGTACCTGTGAAAGAAATTGCGGCAACGAAGAAAAGTGTAGCTGTGATACCAAATGTTCTTGCAACAATAAATGCTGTTGCAATAACTGTAGACTAGGTCAGTGTAAAGAAGGGTGCACATGCACCAAATGCCCCTCTTTGCTTGACGCTAAAAGGAAATACCTGAAAGAGAAAGTATGCAAAGGAGCCTTGCAATGTCATTGTCGCGATATAATAGACAGATTGTATACACTTCTCACTGGAAAATTATAAATTAATTGTAATGTAAAATTGTTACTAATAATTAA
>JAGJTL010000059.1:2533725-2549728 GCA_022063505.1 Calosoma granatense
AAAACACATTCAAAATGATTTATCTCCCAAATCATTTCAACCTTAAACTTACTTTAACTAAATTCAATTTGAACTTCAGTGATCTGTTTGATTTAATGATCACTGTCCTCTCTAAGTTAGCGATGATCTAAAAAAACAAAAATGTTAGATGAAGAAGGATCATCAAAGAAAAGTTTAGAGAAAACTAGAAAATATATCCGAGTTTAAAGAGGATATAATTTTGTCGCAACGATACGTAGAAACTACAAAGTGTTCAATAATTGAAATTGGTATAAGATAATACGTAAATAAGTAAGCAGACTCAAAACCCAGGACGAATTTAAAAACTCCGTCGTCTCACAAGAGAGCCTTAGTCATCGGGAATTCAAGTGCGACGTTTCTGGAAAATAAGATGTGTCGTATCGTAGTTACCCGGAGTCCCGTGTTCTTGCGTCTCCCCGCATCCTACTACTACTATACTACTGCTAGACATTGTGGGGGTGGGAGGCAGGTAGGCACCTATGTGAGGGTATAGTGTGGACATGAGGGAAGAGAGACACAAGGTGTAGGGTACCTCCCGAGGGATGTCGTATGCGCTTAGAAACTGCATTACATTTACTTCTTCTCATAGCTGAAACGAATATGTGGAATAGTGACGCATACCATATGATGTAAGGTAATTGTTTTTTTTGTTGTTATATTTCATAACGATTAGACCAGTTGATTCGTGTATTATCGTACAAGTTGAATTGTGACCAAGAACCGATGAACTATTCTTACTAGTATATAGTATAGTTATAGTGTAGTGTAAATGTATATGTACTGCAGAACCAAGGTGAAGTCAGAGAACTTTTGAATTTATGTTTTATTAAAATTTCGCTATTATTTTTGCGCTTGGGCGTTATTAGCTGGTTAACAAATGGCTACAGTAAAACACAAATGTGTCACTTTAGAACGTTGGTAACACTACGCCAAGGTAGTAAACCAACCCTTTTTTAATGTAGAACGTTTCAGGGTCGGTGAAATTAAATTTAAAAATATATATGACTCTGCTGTGTCTTTACAACCTACACGGCCGAGACGTAAAACTAACCGTTCGCTTTATATTTGTTTAATCTTCTACGTTGCTGTACGCTCTGTATCAGGCAAACGTTACATTACGTTACGTTATGTTACGCTACGCTACTCTGTAATTTCTACTACCTACTATACATTTTGTGGTCTTTTAAACTAGATATATGTATTTAGTTTTATCATTATGCATGTAGATTTTACGTCGTTTCCATAATTGCCAAGGAATATATTTTAATTTTACATGGGTGGATTTTATGATTAAATTATATTGTCGATGTTACGGGTAACACTGAAATTTTCATTACTTTGTTTCAGGAACATTTGTTATAAAGATTTGTGTAAAGTTTCTGTAGAAATCAGTTCCAAAGTCTGTTGTAGTTAATTTGGTATGAATTAATTGTGTTATTTTTTCCTATCATACTGAAAATGTACTAATAAAACACAAGTAGTTATTATCTAAAAATGTAGAAGTGCTTGTTCCACTCAAATATTTGAAACCACGGCGTTTGAAACATTCATTTCTGTGCCGAGGAGTTGATGTTGAGAGCAGTGACAGGTACGAACGGGTGTCTCACAGACCGACAGTTTGTAGACGACATACGTAACAAGTATGTACATATGGTACGTATGTCTGACAGTGCACATTGCACAGAACACAGTATATGTATGTATGTACTACTGTGTACGAGTTTACGACCGAGGGACATGCACTTCTGCGACACCCACATAACGTACATAATATTTAAAGTGCATTTGCACCGGGCACAAATGTAACTACACGTTACAAGCAAAGATACATCTAGTTTTATCTGTAAATATGAAAGTTTCACTAGTTCTTTTAACCACCACCGGTGCTGTTAGAAATAATTTTCTATATTGATACTAATTTATGTTTATTTTCTACATGCATAAAAAATATGAAAAAGTACGTAATATGTTGTGTTTCTTTTAAGGATGAAAGTTTTAGCTGTGATGATTGTTGTTGGAATTAAGCAATTTCTAACATGAGCGTAGACTAATGATTTATTCGTATTTTCTAATTTAGTTACTGTTGAATCTCCACCCTGCTCTATATGAATATTTGGTCAAATATAAGAAATATTTTTCTTGTCAAATACATTTTTCGTCTCTGTGTTTTCGCATTCTCATAAATCTCTCGTGAGCTCTTAATAAAGAGCAACCCAGTTTCCTGAGTTTGTAGCACCCGTACCGAGGACGACGTCAAGGCCTTTTCATTGCGTCGTCGTCGTGCAGGCAACAGCAGCAGCAGCAATAGCTATCGTCTCTCGCGTCCGTCGAAAAAGAATAGGGAACGTGTCTGGCGTTTTGTACGAGTTCGCAACGAACAGTAAACAGAGATATGTGCCCACTAAACCGGGCGAACATGGAAAACCGTTTAGCAATGCCCCGGCCGATCCGCGCGGCCGAAAAATAAACTATACTCAGGCATGCTCCGGGCATATATCAGCATTGTCGGAGTACGCACACACACACACACGTACACATATACGCATCTCTAGACGATGTACGCGCGCACTTACCCGCTACGAAATGTACAAAATGACGTAAGTAAATATTATACTTGCACGGCGCCAAGGAGAGTCATCAAAGTTTTTATTTCCTTGATTGTGTCTGTTGAGTATCCGGGTTATGGATTCTGACAGTTGGAACGGGATATGTTGAAAATGTTTAATAAACATTGAATTAGGCCATACATGTATAGTGAAGTTGTATCCTATTTTAAAATTTTAAAATTTTCTGAATGATGTTCGTATTATAAATGTGTCATATATTCCACGTCTATTACTTTGTCTTGTTAATATTTCCTACTAGATTTATTGTAATATCTTGAGATCTATCAGGAAGACAGTTACTTGTCACATTTCTGCCATCTCTTGCGCTCGTTCTATCCATAACGATGATGTAAAAAATAAAAATCGAACCGGAATTAAACGGTCCGTTGAATTATTCAGCAGCCGTGTTCGTATAAAGTAACGCACGTATGACATGGCGAGCCGGGCCCCGTTGCTGAGGAGCGCCCGATGGGCTGTATGCAGAACTCGAGTTTCCAACAAGCACCACCAGAGGCAACAGCCAGAGCAGCGGTGATCAGCGCTAGTTTGAATAACAAGCCAAAGCAACTTGATACTTTTTGACAGTTCACGATTTATGACTGCCTCAAGCTGTAGAACATGCGAAGGCCTTATAAGTCAACGTTAGTGGCATCGGTAAGCAAGCCAGTCTCTCTCGACCAGTTCAAACCCGTGTGCAGAACAGAGCAATGGGAAAGAAGGCTGGCTACATACGTACGTACGTATATACTTTCCTTAAAGTATCCAACGCATTTTCGTATCTGCCACGAGCAAACAGTTTCAACTTTATACATTACACCGAATGATCTCTTCTTCTTCTTCTTTCCTTACTTATTTCTCGTGGTCCATCTCTGTCTTGCACTGGCACTGTTCTTGTAGTCATCCTTCTTGTTGCTCGTCGAGTGCGGAATATGAATGGAATATTCTTCAGCAAAGAAGTTTCTCGATGGATAAAAGTTTTTATCCTTCATAGAAATTAACGATTTTATTTCTCTTCGTCCACTTTTAGTAGGGTTTTTACGAGTTATCAGAAATTACTTTGTTGACGGATTACCGCATTTGTTGTGTCGATATAAATGAAATGGTTAATTAGTTTAGGACAATGATAATATCTGTTACGGGTCTTTCCTAGCTCGGAGATTCATTCAGCAGTGATATATTCATATATATTATGTAAAATGTGTATTTTCTCGTGCGAGAGAGAGAGAGAGAGTAAAACAAACTTAGACACCTTAGACCGTTTTCGCGGTCTATCAAGTTCGAGTCGCACGTTGCGTAACACAGAAGTTCCATTTACATTTTCGTTCTCTCTATAAAGCCGTTTATTTTTTTCATAATGCGTACATGACCAGTTTTCAAATTAAACCCGTATATCATGCAAGCGACACCGCACAGTTAATTTCGGTTTCGGCGGAGAACGCCTTTTTGCGAACCTGTGGCTTTCCGGTTATAATGCGCTCCCCACTCCCTATCTCTGTCGTTCCCTCACTACTGCTACCTGCTTCTTCTTCTCGCGTCAACCCTCCTCTTTCTGTGACTGCGTTCTGTGGTTCACTCTGTTTGTTAGTGTGGGTGGCTGAATACCGAGAGCCGCTATCTCAAACATTGACGGCGATTGTAAATGAAATTTGGAAGGGATTTTATATTATCATGTATGTGAAAAATATATAGACATAAGTAACATATCGAATGCAGAAAATAATTTTAGTTTTAAACTTGACAAATTTGAAGTATAGTGTATGTTTTAATTTGGAAATGTAGTATTTCTGAAAAATTAAAATATACAAAATTATTTTTATAAAAATGTCGAGTTTCACTCTCACACAGTGATACATTTAGCTCTATTTTCGGTAACTTCCCTTTTAGACGGTATTCGCTTGTATCGGGGCCAAGGTATTTATCTAAATATGTTTTTGATATCAGTACGCCACTGTCCGTTAGTGAAAGCGTCCGTTCCGGTTTGTTCCGGTGTAGTGAGTAGGTAGGTAGATAGGTAGATGCATAGCATAGCATAGCAGCAGGACGGTACAACATCAGCAGCAGCAGCAGCAGCAGGAACCGCGAGCAAGCTCAGTGAAGGAAAAGCTCTATAGGTCGAGCGCGCGGGGGGTGGGGGTGAGTTACAGTGAAATGGAACGAGTCACAGATCGTGCTGTCTCTGTCACGAGCATACAGCAAGTCCGGAGGTGTCAGCCAAAGCGGTAGGGTCACGTGATGTGCTGCCCTGAAGTAAATGGGATCGTATTCACTGGAGGATCATTTCACGCCTGTGACTTCGTGAAACGTGGTGCTCACATCTATCTGCCTCACTCACCTGCAGGTTTATCTGTGTATATCGTACTCTGTCTCGCACACAGGGGTGGCCATTCACTCATACTGCGAGCGATAGGGCGGGGGGATGGTGGGTTTGGACTGGGTGCCAGTGAAGTTGGTACGCGCAGGAATTTGTATACAGGAGCGAGGACTAAATACAACTATTTAGAATAGTGTTCTACCACCGTATATTTCACTCGTACCACATGCACATTGCTTCTAATATAAGATTGCCAGATATTTTGCAATAACAAGTTATCAAATGCGACTACAGTGAATTACGTTTCAGTACAATGCAATGAAAGTTTGTAGGTAAATATTGTTACATTTACATTATGTTTATGGTTAGGTTTATTGGTAGCGAATGAGTTCCCCGCGTCATACATTATAGTTGAACGTATACATCAACTCTAGACTCTAGCACGACAGTGTTCGGTAAAAATATTTGAATATAATTTGAATACCAAGGATTCGTTCAGAGTTATAATAAGGCTGTCAGTATTCTTTATTGGTTTGTTTGTCGCTTGGAAAATCGAATATGAAAAATGTCGGAGTGTATATTGCACGTTGCGTATTCATCACAATCACATATCTTGCCGAACACGTATTCAATAACTCTAATATTACTTTCAGCAGATAAATCATATGGCCGTAACCGTACCGCTATGTATGTACGTATAATCTGAACTCGTTTACGACGTAAATTTTCCACCTTATTCAGGCAGCTTTACATTCAAACCTTATGCGAAATTGTTAGTTTGTTGTTAAATTATTTTCATTTATCAGAAACAATGTTATTCGAATTATAAGAGTATTAAGTACAGATCATGTACAAGATATAATTTCCAGATTATATTGTTTTACTAACGGATGGTAGCTAGTTACTAATACATACATGCAATCTGTATAAATCTCGATACATAAGTAGTATCCTACTATATTCATATCTACATTTCCATCTCCAATTCGTTTCCAGTATCAATTGATTTCCCATTACTGCTATCAATATCCATAAACTCCAAGTCCCTGGGAATTATTTCTGTACTCATGTCAAGGAATGGCATCGGAGTCGATCAATTCAAAGACCGACCGCCACGCGAAGCCAATGAATTTACCCTTGGCGACCTTGGAATATGATTTGAAATGTGTCGACACAAAATGTATTAACTTGACATTTATTTTTCTTATTACAAGCGCGCCTTTTCCTCAAGAAATAATAGATAATAAGATCGGAAATATTGGAAAGGGACAAGATATAATTGCGCTGGGACAACGGCAGAAGATGACATTATTTATAATCAAATACGCATGAAGAAAGAGGAAAATGACGAGCCAGTCATAATCAAGATATTTATATGCATGTTTCGTATAGGAGTTGATTAGTGATATTTGAAAAAAATGTATCCCATTCCATGTTCTTGAATTATAAAGTTATTGGAAAGCTGTCAAGAATGTAAATTTAAAAATGTTTAACATATTCACAAAAAAAGTGTCAACGCTTTTACAAAGTTAAAATGAAAATAAAGAACTTTTTCTAAACATTAGACATAGATTTGAATATTGCAGATTAGCATTGTGCTTTGAACTTTTGTATTCATGTCTAATATGCTAACTTGATCTTGAAATATGAAGATATCAAGTAAAAAACTTGAAAGGATAACGATCATTATCAATAGCCTAATTGTTATGAGATAGGTAAGCGAACCTGTAGGTAATACTGTGTGTATGAACAGTGTATAGATGAAGGGGTGTACAATGAGTGCGGAACGAGGGGTGGGCTATAGCAGGAGGAAGGTACGTAATCTACGCTACTGATAATTCAATATTTGATTGCTATCTGCGCCTCGCGAGCACCGAGTACCGACTACAGTTCTCTAATTTCTCGAGGGAACCCCTCACAGGCCTGGCTACATGCATACAGAACGTGTTCCAGGGGTGTACAGACGGCCTAACGACTATCTGCACCTACCGACTACCACCCTCCCCCCGCACACACTGCACAGTATTTACTAGGGACATATCTACACTACTCTGCACTCGAAGAAGCTTAAAATTGCGTTAATTTGAAGGTACTTTAAAATGCACCTTGCGTACTTGTAAAAGCCGGATGAAACGGCATTATACTGTGTGAAATGGGAATTTTACGGGGTGTCGGATGAACTTATTTATTAATTAGTTAATTATGTATGTAACACGATGACGGGTAAAGAACACTCCATTAAGTATGCCAGAGCACAAGGAACAAGGATAAAAAATTCTCATATCTTGTACAAGTAATGTTATACGTGAAGAAGGTCATTCCACAAACTCTTGTTATTTTACTGCCATTATAATATTAATTCCGTTCTATTCTATGAATATTGAACATGATACAAATCTTACATGCTATTTTATTTTAAGGATAATTATAGTGTTCGTAGTAAAATAATATAATTGTTGGCAATACCGTACGGTATTCTGATTTGAATATAAAATTGCTATATTAAATAATGCACGTGTATGCATTTTTATGTTTATAATTTGCAAACGTGTACATTCTTCATCATTGTATAATGAAATATTTACATATGTAAACATTACCTTGAACTCTTAGTGGTACATATTTCATAGCTCACACAGTATAAATATTTATGTAAAACTCGGCTATATTTAACACATAAAGAACAAGGCTTACAGAATGTCTGATGTCAGTTTAAGAAACCAGATTTTAATGAGGAATAAGCATTTTCTTTTTGAAAAAAAATTATTTTTTTTCACTGGTAGTATTATATACAAATTCATACGTCTCCTTCAGGTGTAAATGTGTTTTCATCGTTTTCATTGATACAGGAAGAGACAGGCAAATAGTGCCGGCACGTGGGTAAAATTTATATTTCGGCACCTTCATAAAATAGAATTTAAATGAAATTAATATTAAGAAACTGGTATTAAGTTAGTATGTAAATATACGTATGTGTATTATCGAAAAATATACTAATGTAATATACTATTTGTATGGGGCATAATCTGTATATAGCATTTTCATTCCTAAATTACCAATATCCTAACAACTGTAACTTTAATCGCCAAACTGATATTAAATTCTGAATCTATGCCCCAAAAAATACTTGGAGCCATAATTTCAACTGATTTCGACCCTCTACGGCCAAGAGATAAAAAGTTGAAAACTTTTTTCCTGATGTTATAATAATAAATGTCACCGATCTTGGCCTTCTGGTCAGGCGCCTTTGTGCGGAACACAACCTACACATCCTGCATGTAGAATCTTGAGTATCGAGGTGGTGGTTTGTAGCGATAACATGTTATGAATCTCGTGTCGACAGGGCGGGTGCATCGGCAAACTATCGGTGATGGTGTGTGTAGTTAGTATGCATGATGTGCGCTGTTCTCAGTCTCAATCATCAGTATACATAACGCAAATGTCTTTTACGTCTATGCGCTAACAGCAAGAGATACGAACATCTCAACGTACGTATATAGATCCAGTACTCAATTATAAGACGTGAAGATACTTTATAGTAGCACTGACTTGACACTTTCACCAAACATCGACATGTATTCGAAAATTTAAATAAAAATCTAAGTATAAAATGGAATAATAAAGATAAGTTAACTAAATATTTGCTATATAATATGTTATTTTAATTTTAATTTGATTAGAGTGAATTAAATTTGTTAAATGAGTCAAAATAAAAACTATACACATGGCTAAACAGACATATATGTTTAAATTGTTAATGGGATAGAAAAATATGTGCAATTCAGATTTCACCGCAAGTGTAATAGATTCTAAATATATTATATATCAGATTTATTACTAAGATTGACTAATATGATAAATTGAGTAAGGGTGTTTGTGGAACAGGAAGTACACACAAAGTTCTATATAGTATGTGTTGTGTGTGTAAGGGTGGAGATAGGGTACAAATTGGAATGGATACATCACAGGATGCTGCACAGAGGGGTGACCCCTAAGGCATGTGTAAATATATGTATATAAGTAAGTACGTGCATACAGGGATGTGTACGTGTCATAGTATGAATGAGTCTTACACTTTGTGTATGCGTGTGTAAGACGTAAAGGTCGGTGTCCATGCAAAGCGCGTGCACTGCTAACTCAAAGGAACTGAGTGACAACACTACTGACAGTTCCTGTTTCATCCAGAGTTGGACTATCCCAAAATCTACATTACCTATGTTTCACTTTTCTATATTTCCAATATATCTTTCAAATCCTTGCTAATAGTAGATTCATATTTAATATGGAACATAATTTCCCTAAATCAAAGTCGATATTACAGTAGTATAGAAATATATATACACATGTAATTATGATAGAATTTTTTTATGATTTATATCATTCAAATAGTCTTCTCGTTAAATATTATGTATTTACTGTTGACAGTTCATATTTAATACAGTTTACCTATATTATCATATCATATGGATTAATAAATATTTGATACACTACACATAAAATAAAATAAAGTGAAAACGGTTTGAGATAAAGCTCAGGGAGAATAATAGAATATTGTTTAGTGTTTATAGTAAAATTGTAGTAGATTCCGGCTCTGTAGTTTGTCGAAGACGATACTGTATGTAGCAGGCCGTCGGGCGGGCGGGCAGGCGGCAGGTACGGACGGTGCCAGAGTAAAAAGTTGACTTTGGAAGCAAGTTGTCACTCGCGGAACACGTGTCGGCAACACATAGGACAGAGTGAGATGGAATAATGTACCCCGGCCACATCTAACAGCCCTTGGCTTGGCAGGAGCAATGTACAGTGTACAGGAGCGCAAGAGTGAGATAGCATGCGGACAAAGGAAGCCTTTGGACCGACTTGGATCCGTCGCTAGATATTGTGTTGGACGTGACAGGACTACTTGAACGCTACCTCCAGACGTTATATTGCAAATCTCATTTGCGACAATAATTTATATGTAAATATATCCGTGACGTACTCGGCATTGCAAAAATATGTACTAACATGCTTCATGTGCGCGCGAGCTCAGAATAATGACAAGGAAATTACTACGTGTTTCAAATAGTACCAGTACCACCACCATCTACATTCGGATGAAACTCTCTGAGGTAAACTGAGTTGGTTTGGTTGGTTTGGGGGAGGTGAAGGGGGCGTAGGAAGTTGGTTGCACTACCACCGTTACTGTGTTGAGATGTTTGTGTGAAGACGCGCTTCCTGTTGTTGGCCTTTGCGCTGGTGGAGCGCACTTGCACTGTGAGTAAACAACTACACGACCAAACATTACCCTAAATGTATGTTAAGTGCCTGCAGAGGAGCAAAGTTTCGTCTGATTGTCGCTAGTTAAGAACCGCCAAGTAAACAACATTCAACAACACTACGTACTGGCTTTTATACATTTATAAACAAATCCTATCAGTTTTTTGTAATTATAGTAACAAACTTAACAGTTAACTAAAAAAGAATTCAATGCGATACATTCCGTTAAATAATATGATTTTTTTACTGGATTAATAATTAAAATAATTCTGACATAGCTAAGAAATAGATCTTCGGCTAGACAACTTACTGCTTCGATACTATTTACAGTAGCACGATATTATTTTTCCCTACTTAACATTATCCTAGTCTTTACACTTGCACTTCCTCTCTCCGCAATAGCCTAATCTGGCATTATTTCAGAAAATCACGAACAGTGTCTGTTACAAAACCAAGTGCATTACGTCCTCGATGCAGTTCCATTTACTAAAAACTCTCATCTGCTTTCTTGTCTTACGTAACGTCACATTATGCTTTACGTTCGTCTAGTACGATACGCGTACGTTAGTGGTGGTGGTGCGTATGATACGGACGGATGCGTGTGACACGTGCATCCCATAAGCCAGGTCAGCGTAATCCAGGCACGTACGAGAACTAAGCATCGGCACCGAGCCGTCCCGGCGCCCAGCTGGTCTAAACCTGCTGCTACTGCTTGCGCCGCCGGCACCATCCGCAAACCACGCAGATGGACAATTAACTCAAGTCTGGCATTAGGATGTCGATTTAACGTGTGTCTTCCGGCTTGTTCACCAAATTGTTATAATTAACACGATCTGTGTAACCAGTGGTTATAAATTTACCTCCCATAATCTAGAGCGACACTGCACAGGGGGGGATGAAATTATCAACTTTCAGGAATTAATACTCGTAGTTTGTTAAGAACTGCTTTGGACAAACTTTTAGCTGAGGAATCATGTAACATATTTCATATTAGTATTAGCAGCCGTGGAAACAAATGTAAGTTTTGTTTCATCGATTATTTGGTGAAATCCCGACCACTGGCCAACAAGCAAAAATACAAGCTCCGTTTCGTTCCCCCAAGTTTACTTACTTGTAAGAAATAATGTCACGTGTAAGTTGGACAACAACAAACAGGAAGAAACTTTTAAAACAGGCTAGTTGCAACATTTTTATTCGATTGTTAGGGTCAGATCCAAAAATCTGTTTGATTACAAATACTTGACGAGCAAACGTCTCTGTTTGTCTTTTATGTTATCGTATAGCGTAATGAGAGCTAACTTTAAACTAAATTACTAGCACAATATGTTTGAGTAAATGCAATTTCAGAAACTAGGTAGTTGTGGTCGATACAGTTAGGTAAAGAATATATTTTATTATTTTCTTTTCTGCTAAATAATATTTGTACATTTTGGTTGTTTGTCATTGAGCAAGAGGCCTCGGCAGATATATAAAATGTCCGTCTGCTCGGTTTCGTTCCTAAGTGGATTTTATGCGAAATAAAAGAAGTTGTTTAACAGTTTATGGGTGTCCACGAAGGAATGAACACCGAGCAAACCGTAAAAGGGATAATAAGGCATGTTTACGAGTACTAGAATGTCGTAAAAACTGGAGCAGTCATCGAATTAGAATCTGCTGTATTGGTTGTCCATCGTGCGATGTTCAGACACTGGACGTAACCACCTCAACTATCTCAGTGTGCTGCAGCATTAGATTGAAGACGCCATTTAGTTTACAAACATTAATTAATAAGATTCTTTAAAATTGTATTATACTAGCGTTCCACAATAGAACGATTTGATCAACGATTCCGCATTAACTTTCAATATATCGACTAGATGTTCTTTTATAGTCCATCATTATGGGCTTGATAAAAGTCATAAAATTTCAGTGAATGATGTCAACTTGAATATATAAGTAATTGCCTGCATTTTTCCATTTACAGTAGCTTCTTTATAAAATTCTCTTAAACATTTTGCATCCTACATGGTCATGTGGGGATCACACTGCTTGTAATACCGGGTTCCAAGTAATCCAACCAGGTCCTAAATCCGGTAATAACCGCGTTACACACATCCAGTTTGTCGTCAGACTGGGAAAATCCACTTAAATTTATTATCTAATCACGTATTTTTACGAGTCGGATCAATCTTTGCAAGGATTAGTCTAGGATATGTTGTAGTGGACACCAGCAAGTTGTTAACACCAGGAAATGAGGTGACCAACGCCTTCTAACGGATTATAGAGTTTACACTGGGATATTAGCCCGTAATGGGCTTGGTTTTCATCCGTTTTTATAGCGGCTGTATTTTGTTTATACTTGTTCTCAACAAAGATTAAACTTTTTGCCAAGTTGATTAACGGAATATAAACATAGCATCGTGATATATCTGAGTAAATTGTGCAAGCGGGTTTTAACAAGTCAACGCCATTCATGTTTTTTTTTTTTACTTTTTACCATGAATAAGAAAACTATATATAACAAATCTGTGTGCAGGCACTTTCTCATAACTAGTTAATTGGACGAAAATTTGATTGTTTGTTGTTTCTCAATCCCTGTGTGAATAAACTTGCAGTGAAAATGTTGACTGGTTAATGCAACGTCTCGACGCAAGGTTACCGAAACATTTGTCAGGTAATTTTGTTCGTTCAAAAACAACACTAAGTGCTCCTTGACGGTGGGAATTAGTGCTTTGTAATATTTAGTCGGTTCATTTAGTCATTTACATCGTTGTACCGGAGAGCTACACGCTCTGTCGCGCTCTGTTCCTCCGTCAACACGGCTCTACAAGTTTCAACAAGTTCACAAATTCATCGAGTGCTAAGTTGTAGGTGTAAATATGTATCGAACGGAAATGGAAATAGCAAATACGTACGTACAACTCTCGTATCCACAAGAATTCATTATTAACAACATGTCCATTTCAGTAAAATAACTAAAACATTGTTATTCATAAGTTCCAGACAAGGCGAAACTATTTGACATTTTTTTAATGACATTCGAACTTACAGGGAATGTAATCTATTTGTTTTTTTTTCTGAAGTAAAAGTTTGTTTCTTGGGGACGAAAGTGAATTATAAATAGAGGAGAGGAAAAAAGATCAAAAATGTGTTGCTCGTATTTCATGGGCGATACTCGAAAACGAAAAGTAACAAGCAATAACTTATTCAAAGTTTGAAGGGAGCACGTTGCAAGCTAGCGTAGTTATTTATTACCAGCTACTAAACGAAGAACCGCTCCAAAAGGAGGAAAAAGGAAAAACTCATCGGACGAAAGTAAACAAATGACTTTTCAATTATTCAGAGACAAGCTGTAAACTCTAAAATAATATACCAACTAATAAATCTTCCGTACGTCCTCCAAGTGTTTTCCTTTTCCATTCGTACTGCTACTACTGTCGGTGCTGGTTTTATTTCGTTCCGTTCCCGCTTTTCCCGGTTCTTAATAACACAAAAAATAAAACAGTTTATGCGCACGAAGAAGTGTGGCGCACCGTAGCCAACACGTGCCTGTTTTATGACGGAGAAGGTGGAATGAGCTTTTAAATTTTCAGAAGGACAAGGGAAATATTATTGGTATTCCTTTCCTACTCTATTACTGCCGTCGCCATCAAGAAACGAATTGCATTTTTGTTACTTTTGCTCTCGTTAATGCACTTTTAGTTCTGCTATTTAATTATTTTGTGTTCTCGGGACAGAACAATTAAACGGGCAGGGCATAGTGCTAGTTATATTTAGAACTGAAATAAAAAAACTATACAGGCTTTTTCTTATTTATCCAAATGTATATAATTAAGAACTAATTTGTAAATCTTACTGGAGTAATTAGAGTATAACGCAATAATTTATTTAATTGTTAAGCTAAAGTGAATGTAAATGAAATTATCAATACAAAAATATCCCTGTAATTTATTGCTACTTATTAATAATAATAAAATTAATATTTATTTTCTTTAGTTCTTTTCTTTGAAATATAAACACTAATGACAAATAGCTAATATAAAACGTTAAAATAAACGGCGAAATACTTTTCTATACGTTGTACCAAAATACTTGAATCTTGTCAACATGCGCAGCGGCCAGCGTAAGTATAACGTTTGCAATACAGAATTGAAACTTAATCCAACTAGAAATCTCGTTGTGAAATGCACAAATAGATGCAGGGAAATAAAGAAATAAAAGGCAGAATAGAGGAAGACGCAGTACTGGAAATACGCGTATCTGTAGCAAAATAGCAAGGGCAGCGGAACTAGTAACGACGATACCGGAGTCGTGGCTGCTGTTGCCAACGGTTGAAGTGATGCCAAAGTCTTGTAGCAGGAAAGATCGGCCCTGGTGTACCAGGTGGTTAAATAATTTAAACCCTGGCGTCTTTTTATGACCGCGCGGAGAGAACGTCGCGTCCGTTTTCCCTTCAAATGCATAGGCGCCGTCGTCGGAATTCTAAGCTCAACACAAACATAAGGGGTATATTTAAATATATCTAAAAACTAATGGAATTGTTAATAAAATATAACAACTCTATTCTCAGGTAATACTTATCGAAGTTTTAAGAATCACAGATATGAACGCGTCGAATATAGAAATCTAATACATTATGTTTCATACAAATCTTGTATTACAAACGTCATAATTCTTTGAACAGAACAATCAGTTTATGACCAAACTGTTACACTTGTAAATTACTATCGAAAAGTGTAATGTTTAATGTAATTATTGATTTGAAATATAAACGTTCGGTTAAACACAATACATTAAACATTTTATATACAAAACAAATAATTTGTAAACTATTCAGTGTAAGCAGTAAAGTAATAACTAGTTTGATATCATTTTCCAACTAATATATAAAGTTAAAAAATACATTCGTATATGCTACGTAGAACTGAAAATTAGATTATAAATAATTTAAAAATATTCATAGAATTTTAGTGTAAATTATTTATTTACCCCTAGTTCTACGCTCATGTGTTACGTAAGCTCAGTATCAGCAGCAACGATGCGACGCGACGTGTTTTTCTATAAAAATTCAAGGTATCCTGATGACATCAGGTTGTCTCCCATCCCCTACCAACAACCACCTTCATATATACCACATAAATAATACGCAACAGTATTTCTGTTTCCAGACTTAAATTAATGATTCCACGTAGGCAAATCCAGACAAAGCGTATTTTGTTGACAATATCAGATATTGTGCAATACTCAGCTTCTTTCTGTTGTGATTTGTCAACTATAGATGTTACTCTCGTATTAAATATTATTTATTGTTCATAAATGTTTTATCGCTCAACTAACTGTGAAAGACTATCATTCTTTCTTTGTTTTCTACGCAGTTCCTAATATTCTTCAATGGCATATTTTTTCTCCACTACTCAAGATAATTTTAACTTGTAATGAAAAGAAAAAATTTTGTTCATGTTAAAACTGGAAAGTTGAAAAAGTAAATGTACTTATCGGTAAGAAAGAGTGATGTATCAATATTCTTTGCGCGTTGTAATTAACTGGAAATTTGCATTCAGTGCCGATAATCCATTTGCAAGTTTCTCGTCTCAGTTTCAGAAGACTTTAAGTAACATTTCCCGCCGACTCAAACCTGTGACGACATGAATTGATAATAATAATTGACCCTGTTCCTTAGCCATCTCACGTACGTATATGCCACGAACTAAAGTGTACCCCCGGTACCAATACACTGCTCTCTATAAATCCAATACTACCCCCACTCCCCACCCACATAACCTCATTGTATCACAATCAAACAGGATAATATACTATTAATATGTATACG
>JAGJTL010000059.1:2549941-2574812 GCA_022063505.1 Calosoma granatense
ACCCCCAGTACCAATACACTGCTCTCTATAAATCCAATACTACCCCCACTCCCCACCCACATAACCACATTGTATCACAAGCAAACAGGATAATATACTCTTAATATGTATACGTGCAATTTATATATTTCAAATAATTTGTAATACAAAACTTTTAAAACCACGGTTTTTATTGATTTAAACAATTAAAATAATTATTTATTTATTCGAAATTAATTGAAAAATAATTTATTATAAACACTGCATTGTTTTTAATGAATTATATAAATGCACATTTCAATTATTTCATAAATAACAAAAGAGTATAAACGTCAAAATGTTAGATACGTAAACAGTGATGCATATTTACGTTATTTCAGTATATAATATAATCAAATTTATTTAATTTAATTTTACATTTTATAACATTTTATATATTATTCAAAATGTCAGTATACGGAACATCGAATTCTGGATGCAGGTAATATTAAAATTGCATTAGTTCAATAAAAATGTCTAATAATGCTGGTATTTTTAGTAAATCGGCATCTTTGTATGAGAGGAGTCAGGCATCGTCAAGGTAAGAATTATCAATTCACTTACACAAATATTGTAGGTAATTAGTCTATTTTATTCCTAGTAAATCATTGCAATCGAATCATTCAACAGTGACTTCAACTAAACCGGCTGACGTATTTTACGTTTGGTATTCTGAATTATGTCGACGGCAAAACACAAGTCCTATTTGCGCGATACGCTCTCCCTACAATAAAAACAATCAAGTATTACGGTTCCTAGCTGATCGAATCAAAGTAGAAGATTGGCAGCCGATAATTAATGCCATAAGTCTTGACACTTCACTCCATGTTATATCAATCCAGAGGAGACTGTATGCCCAGGAATTTATTGCCAGCGCAGATACAGAAGAAAAAGTCAAGAAAATTAAAAAATGGTTCGGCGCAATTTGTACGCAATATATTATGAAGAAATTGGGTAAAGCTCTTGCCAGCTGTTTGAAAAGGTCCACAGCTATAACATGTTTAGAACTGAGTGGATTACATATTACCGCGGAATTTTTAAGAACCCTTTGTTTGGCTCTTGCTCACAATACCAGTGTTAAATTTTTATCATTTCATAATTGTCAAATAGGAGACGAAGGATGCCATGATATTTGCACTATGTTGCGTACAGTATTAAACATTGAAATGATTGATCTATCTGGTTGTGCCCTGAGCCCAAAAAGTGCTGAATATTTAGCTAAACTTATAAGATACCAACAGATTAACCGCTACTGTCAAAGCTGGCATTCTTCGTTGAGATATGAAGAGCCGGTCGTGAATAATATGGCAGGTTTGCGAAGAATTTGTATCAATAATAATCCGAATTTTGGAGACGCAGGTTTGGACTTGATTTTGAATGAACTAATGGATGATTTGTGGATTAAAGCATTGGACATGCAGAGTTGTAACATTACAGAAAATATGGCGAATAAAATATTAGATGTTATTGAGTATAGCAAATCTTTACAAGTCGCAGATTTTCGACATAACACTCTCTCGACGGCTACACTGGAAAGAATTTTTGAAATATTGAAATCTAAGCAAGATGATGGTGAGGCAAATACTGAATACAGCTGGTGCTATACGACAACTTCTATAGCAGGCGAAACATGTGCAACGTCAAGTTCATTTATTCCTCCGAAAGCGGTACCTAAACCTAGCAGAACTGTCAATAATCAAATACCATTAAAACGACAAGCTACAGTAGCTACTATAACCAACCAAAATAAATTAGCAGAACTTCGTAGAATGCATGCAATAAAACAACAAGAGGCCACCGCAAAATTGAGGGTACAAATAAAACAGCTTGAATTACAACTAAGTGTAGAAACAAATAAGCGGAAAGAAGCTGAAAATACATGTCAAAAGTTACAGCGACAAGTAGATGTAATGATGAAACAACGAAAGGTCAATTCTATTTTGACAGAGTTTAGAAATATGGAAAAGTATTTAAGGCAATTGATTTCCTTTGTCCAAGACAATGGTGGCCAAGAACATGTTCAATTGAAGGAACAACTGGAAGACGTTATGGATGATATACAAATAATGACGCAAAATTACCGCACTCCTGTTGAAACCTTGTCACCGTCGTCCTCATATACTGAATATACCCTTGAATCATCATGCGTAGAATTAACTGATAAAAATTCATCCGAATTATCTGAGGTAGATGATGAAGAAGAAGTACCTGTACGGGATATACCTTCAGAAAAAGTGGAAGAAAACGTCAATGAGGATAACTCAAGCGTATATCAGAATACCGTAGGTAATAATTATACTGAATCAGTAGATACAAAATCTTATACTGGAATGCAAGCAACTAGTATGGTATTTGTAGAATCCGAAGAACACATGGTGAATGATCCATTGCCAAAGGTACAAGAGAAGCTCAATTTAAATTCTCAAAACATGTATGAAGGAATGCCGGAAAGTGCAGCTGAATTCAATGATGAGAAGTCAGAAAATGAATCGAAAGCATTGACTGAAAGGAGTGAATCAGTTGACAATGACGGATCAGAGAAACACACATCTAGTGATCTAACTGTTGTAAATTCAGTGTCGACAATAAAGGAGAATATAAAATGGAAAGTACAGAACATGTTTCAAAATACGACCCTTAATTATGCCGGATCAGATGATGTGCGATCTATCGCTGATGATGAAGAAACTGATAACACATCAGTATTTAGATCAAGTGTTCAGAGTTCAGCAAGAACTACCACAAAATTACAAACACTAAAACAAATGCTTGTAGAATTATTGAATGAATGTACAGAAGAAGATATTTCTTCAATGAAGACCATGATCAATGAGCAATCAAAGTCCACTTAGATTTTTATTAAAACGTCTCCAAATGTATTATACATTAATTAAAATTGTAGTGTTTAAAATTTTTCATGTATAATCGAATTTTTCTTTTTGTGACAAATGTACATTGCATTTAAAATAAATCATACTGAACATGTTGTTTGAATATCGTTAGCACACAATAGAAACAGTTTCTTGTTTGTACATATGTAGATCCATATATGTAGGTATGTACAAGTGTAACGTATGATTGCAAGTGTAAATTAACATTAACCTATTTAATTGTGCGCAAGTGACATTAGTTTAGTGAAGTGTAGTTGCAAGGCGACAGCAGTGGCAATGTAAGATCACAATGCTAGGAAACATCCGTTAGTGTTTACGTGAGATATTAAGTCGGCAACCGAACCAAAGCGAGCGAACCGTTTTGTAATTCAAGTTTCCTATTTAGTAGATGCGACAGTCAATAACATTAGTCGTGAAGCCACGTTAATTGTGACATTGTCCTGGAATAGCGCGACACGGTTTCCTGATAAACTACTCGCCGTTCACAATCAATAGAGACATCGTTAATATCAATGAACAATCTAATCGGATTTACTTGGCCAATATTCGCCATTTTGTCATCAATTCCTTCCCACCAGCATCGGCAAACGTATGCCAACTACTACACAATTAAATTAAAAAAAGAAATAAATTGTTCCACGACTGTGACAGTATCACTTATTACAATTACGTAGCCAGCTTATTCTACCGTGCTATTCCACAGCATCTAGTACGGAACTTGTACGGAATAACACACCACAGAGGTGGTACCGTGAGCGTATTTCCAATTCTATTTTGCTTTGCTGTGATTCACCACATATAAACTAAATATGAGGGAAGTGGTGACGGAGGTCTTGTGGTGCAACAACTTTACGAAAGACGCCACGAAATCAAAAATTAATACAAATTTTCTAAAATCGGTGTGATATTCCGCGTATATCGGGCGAATGAGACAAAAATACGAAAAGTTTCTGAGAAAGCAAAAGGAAAAAAGCATATCTTAGATGTCAGAGGCGATGAGGGTATCACAGTATGCCATGAATATTAAACACACACTTCCTTCACTTCAAATAAACTCGAGCGCTACTTTGAACCCAGGCCAACAAACAAATATGCAAATTAATAAATCTTATGCTTCACTTTGTGGCGACGCTAGTAGACGTCTTAGAACGCGAGAATCTGCATATAGATAGCGTCAGGACGCAACCGTGAGCGCGGTCAAGCACAACCAAAATTTTCTACTTTTCATGTTCGAGATATTCTCAAATATATATATATACATATATTCCACAATATTATATCTAATTCTGATTTGTAGTTTGATCTTGTCCAGCCGAATATTACAGATTACTTGCAGCTGTTGTGGATGTGAATTACGAAGATTCACGGCAATATTAATAATATACAATATTTAAGAAAGAAATCACGTGAGACAAGAAATAAGTGTTTATTTTCCAGAAACGGCGGCTAGTGCCAAAATTGCCTAACGGCCAATTCGATTGATTAGGTCAATTCTATCGCTGAACACGTATTAAATACCATTTATTTTGGACGAACCGTACATGTAAGACATACTGATATGTAAGTACTGCAGAGGTCTGCAGCCTGGACTTCAGTGGTGTAACACTCATGATAATTTATAATGTAAAATGTTATAACGAATATTTCATACAATTAAATAGACAACATAGTCAACCATATATTATACTGAAATATCTATATAGTCTTTTTATTTGTCCATCTATATGTATATCATGTAAACTAAAAAGTAAAATATACTCCTAAACATGTGATATAAAGAATTGTACAAATATAGACACATACAGGTATATTATATAGATAAAATATATCAGTTAATTTAAGCAATGATTGAAGCATGATAGTAAAGGTCGCGCAATTTTTAATACAGCCCCTCTGGTGATGTACCCTAAACCGACGCTACTGCCAGTTGTCCAGCAGGGTTAATAGAAAATTCCGTTCGCTTAGCAATCAGCCGATGTAAGTAATTGGATTGAGGTTAGCCGGAGCTGCCGTTAATGCAATCAGTGTAGGGCCTGCACGCCATCGCGCACCGGGAACCTCGAGTTCTACTATATAGTACCAGTGCTGCTGCTCCTCCTGGCTCCTAGTGTACACCCCACCGACACTAATGTCGACTCTACAAATGTACACGTATGTATACGTATACAGAGTTCTCCCTGCATGCCCCATGCTGTACACCAAGACGTGAGTAATGAGCACAGAAAAAGGAGAATTTAGTTACTTAACGCGGAATGTGCACGAGCAGGCGACGTGCGGTGGTATGTCTTAATATATAGCACTTATCAAGACAAAAGTAATTTGTTACAAAACACTTTCTTGTTCCAATAATACACTCGGCATTCCAATATTACTAAAATATCTCAAACAGATTTAGGAGCGACGTTGTAAATAACGATGTTAAATGAAATCACATACGAAGTGTAATCCAGAAGATCGGTGAATTTGAATAACGTGCATGAACCAGTTATACTACGTAATCTTGATTTCTAATACATACGTACGTACATATATCTGAGCTTACCTGTACATACATACAAGTAATTAGTTTACAGATAACAATGCAGTATTCCATATCGACTAGAGATTATTTCTTAGCGCAACTAACATTTGAGTTTATCGATAGTGTATGTAATTTACGACATACGTCATACACTAATACACATTACGGACAACCAATGTTATGGGGGGGGGATTGGAACGTAATGGGGAGTGAGATCAGCAGAGTTAGAAAGAGAGATGGATGACTGGATACGTACATACGTGATGGTGTCGGGCGAATGATTGTTTTATAACTGAACGGACGAGGGTTGAAATTCAATCATACAAGTCGATGTTGCGTTTTTATGTCGTAATAAATTTGGACACAGGTAAACTCTATTATAAGACGTATTTGACGGAGGGAAATTTATTTTTATATGTTTGGCTTAGCCGTACGTGCTGTGGGTGGTACTGCATGTACGTCCGATAACAAGAAATCGATAATGATATAAAATATGTTTGTGTACGTGTCTCTCCCTAAGTGCACATGGCTACGTACATACGTATGTGTGTGTGTGACTTATACACACTTATATACAAATATACGTATGTGTGGTCACGAGTGTATTATGGAATAAAAGACGTTTCAATCAAAAAGCGTGTTTCTCTATTTTATCAGAAATTATTGTTTAGGCGAAAAATAAACTACATTCCTTATAGACAGCAAAAATGTTGCTAATATAAAATATTAACAAACGTATCATTTTATCATTATTTATAAAATAATATTCGTTAAAAATACTATACTAATAGTAGTACTAAACTTAAATAGAAAAGCTGTTCTACATGTATTGATGAATTCACTGAAACTAAGTACCCGTTTGTTTAACTTTAATTACAACATACAAATTAAACAAAATGCTTAGTATTCTAGCGTGCGGAGCACAATGAATGCAGGGAGTATACAGATGTACCATTCAATTTGCAACAAGTTATCCCTGGAGATCAATAAGAACCGCACGTTTAAGAAATTTATAAGATCTTCATTCGTTTTTCTTTAGGTTAAAGAAAAAACGGAACGCTTTTATGAAACACAAAATTAACTTTATATAAAATAATATTTTATCACATCCGCGTTGTATTTCTTGTAAGATTTATTATATAAATAATACCCACAAATTGAGTGAATCTATTCATCTTTAATGAAATTCTTTTATGAAGTAAGTATGTAATTGCAAAAATAAATAACTATACTATGTTATACATAAAATATATAATTATTTACTTACGAAAAGTTGCTTTTTGGTTTTCTTCATCTGCTGAATTAGTAATAGACAAAACTAAATCACAAGCCACATAAAAAACAATATGTTAATACATACGTATGTATATATTAATATTAAATATTCGAGTATTAAACAAATATGTGCACACGCAAAACATGACAAAACACAACTAGTCATATAAGCCAGCTGTTTCTTCCATAAAACTTTAATCCTTTATGTGACGTACCCAATTAAAAATATAATTGAATCGAATGAAATAATCATGAATACAAAAGACTTTTTGACTGACTGCGCGCACAGTTTTTTTTGTTAATTATATTTACTAAAGCGTTGTAATGTTACAACCAGTTATCGTTGTGATTTTATATAAAGAAGTGGTAACATTTTCAACGTGTGTAATTAAAATATTGTGATATATTTAAACAATAAAGAACAGTTTTAAAATGTGAAGAAAAGAGTGATTAATATTTATGTGTATTTTCTAATTAATATTTCACTGTAATTATTACATATTTGGTTATAATCATATACATATTTATAAATAATAATATACATATAAATTTAGTTATAGGAAGCATAATTTCTTTTTTTATTTAATTAAATTTTAAAGTATATAATTACATTATAAAGCATCTACGTACAGTATATTTATTAATGTGTTATATATCGATATATAGATATATATATTTTAACGTTTATATTGAAGTGTACCAAAATTAAATGTAAATCACATTTGATGCAAAATCTTGTAATTTGAATGCAGATAATGTTTTCGCTTACATTAGTGTACGAGTGCTTTATATATGTACGTATATAAATACATGTACATATGAATACAAGCAAAACTGTTTCCGGGAATATCAGTTCAAATAACTTTACAATTCCCTTTGTCGGTTAGGATTCCAACAAAGTCATAGGGTAATAAATTATCAGGTTAGAGAGAGAGAAAGAGAGTGTGAGAGAGGGATTCTGCGATACAGAATGCAATGGTAATGAATTACAGAGTTTCGCACAATCAGCTGTATTAAACGCCGTATGCGAAACGAAAGAGAGATGGCAAATGAACGAGAAGCAATGCACAGAGATAGAGAGAATTGCCGTACGGAGTGTGCACGACGGCACTGAATTTGTTATGCTTTATTGTTGTGTTGAGTTTACCGGTAAAACCACTAGATGGTGCTGGGAAATTACCGGTTTTATAATAACGACTAAACTGCTCGCCTCGTTTGCTAATCTCGCGAATGAGGTTTTCCGTGAGAGTAGACTAGGTGTGGATACATATAGTGGCAACGTGCTGACAAGCGCACTGCTTTCTCAACTACACCTTCCGAATTCTGATGTACTCTTATTTATTTGTACATTTAGCAAAAATTAAACATGTAATTTTCTGATAAATATGTGAACAGATTCAGTTCGAATATGAGGTGGAATGTTCTTAATAATATGTAGATATTTATTAAAATCTACAAACATAATTAACGTCTTCATGTATCGTATATACTCATATGTACTCTATATATACGTACGTAGGTTGATTTTTATGCTGGCCATAATACTATATTGTTAAATTTTAGGTTATACCAACATTGTTCCACATTCGAGTAATGCTTTTATATCGGCCATATTCCGGTATGCCGCAACAATAAGCACATCTATATGTTTCGGCGGAATTTTGCGTTGTTGTCTCTTAAAAATGAAAAAGAAACTCAACGAACATGCAAAAAACAAATCACTTCTTGTTTTCGAAGGCCATTTAATTTTATTGCCGATCGTTACGGTGCGACAGCCCGGCCCAACAACATGCAGTTAACATTTTAACGATATGATTTTTGCGAGTACGTGCCTGGAAATTCTAATCGATATGGTTGCCTTTTATAAAGTTATAAACCGATATCCTTATGCACGTTCTTTTTATTACGCGTTCCTTTGGTGGCATAAAAAATTTAATTTTGACGTTCAACATTGCAGCGGAGTACTGCTATTAATGCATTATAATTAGCTGTATCTTAATGTACTCCAATTCAGTAGTACTTCTGAATAATTGTATAAGAAACACAGTATTGCATAGTTAGATGTACCTATATAAATGTAATTTAACTAAGGTACATCAGTACTTGTCAGGCTATGATGACTGTATGTGATATATCGGGTGTGAGGTAGTAATTCGGTAAATGTTATCACTGTCCGTGTATGTGTGTCTGTCTGTATTGTTGTGTGAAGAGTAACACAGCTCACAGTGCTGTAGGAGTTAAGGCTGGGCGGCGGGGACAGCAGTGCGTTATGTTAAATTTAAGGGAACCCACCCTGCCGGAAAATCCTTTAACATACGATACAAGAAAAGCGTGTGCCGAGAAATAATTCAGAATGTCGAAAAAATTTATGTGCTCAGCACGTTATAAAATAAGAAAATACACAACTAGCAGGCAATTTCATTCTATCCCTTTTCCCGTTGAATATGTAAAATGTGCAACGGCACCATGGCAAATGTGAAAAATGGTTAGTTCGTCGACAAAAAATGAGGGAAGTTCCCAATAAAGACACGGGAGGCGCTGCCTGTGTCGGAACGAAGGTGGCGACGCGTCGTGGATACGTGCCTGCACTGTTGATCAGTTGCAACCCCAAATAAACACCCTACCCGTCTTTTCCCGACACACATCCAAGTACATACATACATACATGCTTGTAGTGACGTTGTAGACGCAACGTATCTTTCATCTTAGCCGCCCTGCACCTTGCACCGTCTTTTTGTGTGTCTGAACGTGTGTGTGTACGTGTCATGTACTACGTCTTGTGAAATTGACATTTGTTCAAGGACATTGAACTGATACATCTATGTTGTACAATCATTCTTATTATCAAATAGTTATTAATCTTTGTAATCCTAGAGCTTGTATTTAATCAAGGATTAGTTGTTAGTTATTCATAGATTACGACGGCTTAAATCAGTTGTGTATCACTGCTTGTATGTATTACACCTTTAATTGTTTAATGATAAAATGAATTTCATAACAAATCAAACAAATTGTGACGCTATATAGTTTTTATTAAATTCTTTTACATATGTATATTTGTCATGTATGTAATTTGTATGTATTAGTTTCATTGTATAATTCCTTACACACCATTCTCTATTAAATAATCCAGTTGAATAGTTAGATTTACATAAATGAACATTGGTATTATCTTACTTTCCAAGCAAATTGTCCAATGAGGGATAGTTTAATGGACATTTGCCACATACTTGCATGATTCTTTCCGATCCTTTGACTTCGTATACACAATCAAAACGGTTACAAGACTGGGAAGTAATTTTCTGGCAAGAACTAAATTTCTCACTTGGATTTTTGGACCAGTCCAGTAATTGTTTTCCAGATACTATATAAACATCCTTCAAACTACCTAAATAATCCAGGAACCTGAAGATATTGTGTCATTAGTTAGATATTTCTTTCAAAATTATCTATTTGGTGTTTTACTTACTTTTCTAGGGCAACTGAATTTTCTGGTTGTGCAATATACCAAGCATAGCTAACTCTCAAATGGAATGGATGGCGATGTCTCTCTGCGTACTTGTTGAAATTTGACTTCATCCATTCGTAGATTTCGTTCGCGGTACCACTATAATATCATGACAGATTAATATTTGCCTGAATAATAATTTGAACTTGTGTACTTACTGAGTTGCGCACGCTTCAATGCTGTTGCAAGCAATGTTTTCTTGGTTTGTCCAATCATTGATTGGTATTTCCCATAAGCCAGGAGTCGATTTTGATTGACACTGAACTGAATGACACTGTTGAGTTGAAGCGTAATCCAAGGAGTAAGGAAAATATGGCTGTTGCTCAAAAGTAGGCCATGAACTGTCATACTCGAAACCAGCTTTTTGTAGCGCTTCGAATGTGTCCTTGTTGATGCGCAATTGTGGAATTCTGGCTCCGACTATGTTTCTCTTGGGGATATTTGCAAAAGTCGAAATAATTGTCCTTTGACCATCCATTTCCTGAATTATTGTTTCAACGGATGCTTCGTCCCAATATGATTGTAGAAAATTTTTCCTAAAACAAAAATTGCCTATTTGTGGAAGACGTCTGAAAACATATTCAGCATTACAAATAAAAAAACTCACGTTACTGAATGTGAAGCGATCTCGAATCCTTGGTTGTACAGTTCATTCACGGTGACATAATTTGTATATTCATGGGGTAGGAAGTATGTACCACTTATTGGACACCCGTCGGGGTTTCTGCGATGAAGAAATTGTTTTTCAATAAAGGCATCGTAGATATCTGCTTTAGCAGCGTCGTCAATTGACAGAACTACGAACTGAAATAAATAAATTTGCTTTGATAAAAATATTTCTGATATAAATAAAATAATAAATTTTACCTGAGGAATTTTGCCGGAAATTGGTGCTGTATATTTTCTTGAACATCGGCAGGCTGGTAATTTGCACTTGTTTTCGTCGCAAGCAGGAACATATCTTGGCTGTGGTAATGCAAGAGTTGCCGCAAAGCAAATCACTGCAAGTAGAACTGTCTTCATTTTGATACAGATACTGTTATAGTCCACTGGAAACCTTATATATATAGGCGTAGATAAGGACCCTCCCGTAATCTAACTGATCAACAAACAAAGGTTTGTCATTTTTACTCGGAATAATATCTGCAATAATGGATTATTGTCAGATTAAAGAACACGGTGAATACCCCACTCAGCCGGATATAAATTAATCATGCTTAGAGTGTTCTAGTGATCTTATCTTTACTGATTTACTTTTTTCAGCAGTTTAGATAGTTTTATAAATGGACTACAGGTTATACACAACTTATTTCGAATATCTTTTTCCTGTCAAGAGTGATAAACATATTATCTGGATTTAAACCCGATGTGCAGAATAGATATTTTGCACTCTGACTAATCCATATAAGACGAATAAGATTGATTACAATGTAAATATAAAAATATATATATTAGAGTACAGAATGACTAAAAATCTTACAAAGAATTTTCTAATACATTTGGTTCGAATATTTCTTATATCTCTATATATTTGTTTGACAACGAATATGTATTGTTGTTGATCATTGGATGAATATATCATTCCTAAAGTATTTAAGTCGTTTTTTTATTTCATGAATTAGTGAATAAATTATAGAAAAAATTGTCAGTAAATAATAGGAACAATAACGTTACAATATGTGAACAATATAAAGTGTGATTAAATTAAATGTAAATGAAAACAATAAATATACATTATTAGATTTTTATGCTTGTTATTTGTTTAATTAGTTATTTAATTAATCAAATGTGTACACTATGCATATATTTACAATTAAAGCCAAGGATATTCTGCCGGACATTCGCCACTACATGTAGTCAGATATTTTTCTGATTGCTGGTCGATCCATTTACAGTTGGGATATGAAGTAAATTCACAACTGGTTTCTTCAAATTCTCGGCAAGAGTTGAATTTGGCGGTAGGATTTTTTGCCCATTCCAATACTTTATCAAACGATACAATGTATACATCATTGAACGCTTTCAAATATTTCAAGAACCTGAAAAGATATTATATCTATTATGTTGAGTGAACTTAGTATAATAATAGTTAGTAAAAGATATATGTAGTTAGAAAATTTTTACTTACTTGTGGAGTGCCTGAGAATGTTGTTCAGGTGCAACATACCATGCGTAATCAACAATTAAACTAAATGGAGCCTTTTGAGTATTGTAATGGTTTTCGAAATTTTCCTTCAACCACTCGAATATTTCATCCGTACTTCCTCTGAAAATTAACAAATACTTTCCTTTTTACTTGAACACATAGAATGAATTACTGTTCAGCTAACATACTGGCGTTGACTTGACAGAAGTAAAAGATACTTACTCTACAGCACAACCTAGAAGACTATTACATGCTATGCCATCCTTTCGGACGAGACTATTAAGTGGTATTTCCCAAAATCCTTTCACCTGACACATCTTATTATTACATGGAATTTTATAATCGAAAGTAAAAGGAAAGTACGGTTTCATAGTTAGCAATGAAGCATCATATTTGAGACCGGCCTTCTGAAGTCCTTGTAACGTATTTTCGTTGAAAGTAAAGAATGGAATTCTAGCGCCAGTGACTGCATCTTTTGGTATGTTGGCGAACTTGGAAATGTAATCACGTTGGCCACCCATTTCTTTTACTATAGTATCTACAGTGGCCTTCTGCCAATATTCCATAAGGGCGTTCTTTCTACATTAAAAGTATACATTCATATTTTTGGTAATAATCAAAATCACTTTTGTTTCTTACGTGATAGAGTTACTTGCAATTTCGAATCCCTTGTTGTACAGTTTGTTGACTACTTGATAGCTGGTGTACTGATGTGGCACGAAGAATGTTGCACTAATTGGACAACCATCTGGATTCTTGGAGTCGAACAGGAACTTTGACCACATATTGTCGTAAATCAAGTCACCCACGGCATCGTTGAAAGATAACAGTACCAGCTGCAATATAGGATGTATTCATTGAAAATTAAAGTTTAAGTAATATTTGGATGTAGTAATTAGGAATTATTTAAATTATACGTTTACCTGTGGCCTGTTTTCAACATCAGGTTTCTGTGTTTCTGGACATTGACAGTCAGGGAGTTTACAATTGTCAGCAGTACATATTTCCAATTCTCTCTCTTTTGATTTTGGCAAAGCCAAAGCTGAAGTTAAACAAATTACAACTACAAAGCTAATGCTATTCATTTTATTACACTGTGATTTGTACATTGTAATCTCAACTATATATACTATTTTCAGATGATAACATATCTTTTGTTTTGTTTAAGTAACAAAATTAAATTTTATCTAAAATCTGATATATTTGTAATTAAATATAATTTTCATTAATTTTTAGCTCATCGACCTCCTGTCGAAGAGCTACAGTGTTCGGTACGATGTCTGTAGCATTACGAATTACAACATGTGACCGTATGTAATTGGTCGTCCGCTCACTCGTGCGAGTTTTTTTGTTACACTTAGTCCTCATAGACTATCCAACCGAATTCGATGAATTTTTTTTTTTACAAATATATGTTATGGTCTAGTTATGTAAGGTACAATTTGTTTTTCAATAATTTTTTACCCCCTAAGAAAAAATGTTTTCCAATCATTTTTCAGTTTTTTTCTCGTTTATTTTCCAACCATCTTTTTAAAAATTTTTCTATATATACAAAAAATTATAAGTTTTTCTATATTTTTATTTCTGAAAAATTACATAAAGTTATAACAAATATTTTAAACGAGTTTTTGACGTATTATTTTATTTTTGTCTAGTTATTTAGGATTTTAAATTTTAAAAGTGTATAAAAAAAACATATAAACACAACACTCTTTAAACGGATTGTGACTCACAATGATACACACTTTGTGCAAGTAGTGCCATATTTCTCCAGTTCTATGTAAGAAGATAGTGTTTTTTTGCAATTTTTCGGCGCGAACGAACATCATAACACATTTAGTATTGCCGAGCGCTAAATTTCCCGTCATATTCTCCACAAGAAAGTAATTCCCGCATATTTTACGACACTAATTGAAAGTATTTTTATTCAGTTATTGTTTTTTTACATTAGCTGTCAAAAACAATGTTCACAGTAATAGAAAGTACTTATGAAAGGAATATTAAATGTAGGTATTAATAAGTAAACACACTCAATTATTAAGAGATTTTAAATATATTTATTTCAGTTAAGAATTATTGACACAATCTAAGATAACCAGGGATATTGCTCCGGGCATTCATTATTACATTCGGACATATATTTCTCATTTCCATCGATGATCCATTTACAGTTTGGATGCTGAGAAAAGTTACAAGCGGCTTGTGTATATTTTCGACATGAATTAAATTTGTTGGTTGGATGTTTAGCCCATTCCAATGCTTTATCATAGGACACAACGTATACATTCTTGTGTTCTTTCAAGTAGTTTAAGAACCTGAAAATATATCATTTTACACATCATTCCAGCACATATTCAATGTCTGTGATTTAAAATTAACGAATATTGAGGGAAAAACAAACTTACTTATGGAACGCCTCTTTATGTTCTTCGGGTGCAACATACCACGCATAATCAACAATTAAACTGAATGGAACCCTGTTTCCTTTCCCACTATAATGTACTTCGAAATTTTTCTTCATCCATTTAAATATTTCGTCGGCATTTCCTCTGAAAATATTACAAATATTTCCTTTCCGATTCACACATACGAGTACATAGTGAATTAGCAGAGGATACTCACTGTACGCTGCATCCGAGAAGACTGTTGCATTCGATGTTATATTGGCTGATGAGATCAACAATTGGCACTTCCCAAAATCCTTTTACTGCATTATTCTGACAGACCAGGTTAGTCGAACACTGTTGCGGAGATTTATAATCTAGGGTATAGGGGAACAAAGGTAAACTCTGCCTTGTGGCCCATGATGCATCGTATTTGAAACCGGCCTTCTGCAGTCCTTCGAATGTATTTTCATTTAACTGAAGCAAAGGAATTCTAGCACCAGTGATTGCATCTTTCGGTACGTTGGCGAATTTGTGAATGTAATCACGTTGGCCTCCCATTTCTTTCACAATAGTATCTACACTAGCCTTCTGCCAATATTCCGCTAACACATTCTTACTGTAATGAAAATATGCATTAATATTTTCGATAATTATCAAAATATTTACTGTATCCTACGTGATGGAGTGGCAGGCTATTTCGAATCCCTTGTTGTACAATTTGTTGACTACTTGATAGCTGGTGTACTGATGTGGCACGAAGAATGTTGCACTAATTGGACAACCATCTGGATTCTTAGAATCGAACAGGAACTTTGACCACATACTGTCATAAATCAAGTCACCCACGGCATCGTTGAAAGATAACAGTACCAGCTGCAATAAAATTTAATATTGTAGAGAACATTTTTATAGTGATTACAAATAACCAAATTTACCTGCGGCAGATTTGCAGTATCTGGTTTCGTTGCCTCGGCACATTGGCAGTTAGGAAGAACACAGTTGGCAGCGGTACATTTTTCTAATTTTCTCTCCTCTGGTTTCGGTAAAGCCAGAGCGGAAGTCAGGCAAATCACAGCTAACAGGCTGATTGTCTTCATTTTGCTGCTATGTGCTTGTAACATCACATTCCCGACAATATATACGTGCTCTGACAGCTGATAACATATCTATTATTAGTTTATGTAACGATTTATATTTTATCTAAAATCTGATAACCTGACTGCTTGGTTCAGAGTCGTGTGTTATTTAAATTATAAATGTGATGCCATTTTATTTTCTACGAATCCCTTTATACTTACACAAGTACGTTTCTTTTTACTATTTATTTGGACATTTGGTACGAGGGAGTAAATTAACAAAGATATTTAAATAACATACTATTAGTACAAATTATATAAATGTATCTTATCACAAAATTTATTTTATATTGTAGAATTAATTCAACTTATAAAGTTAACGTGTAAAATAATTTAAATAATGAAAAACTAACTAATCGTCTTGACAAATGTACACAAGGATTATTCAATATTTATACATGGCTATTATCGACAGGTTCTAAAAGCTATTCAAACAAAATGTATGTTATCATCATCTTGATTTAAAGTATCTACATTTGTAAATACTTCAAATTATAATTACAATCAGTTATTGAATTAGGAATTGATAATATTTGGCACGTTGAAAAAAAAACAATTGTAGCAAACAAAATAATTGATACTTTGAATTAATTGAGGATATCCTGTGTGTCAAGTGTATATAATTAATTATGTAAAACAACACATTATTATCTTATCGAAATATTGAAGGAAGTAAGCAATTTTTTGCCAAGTAGTTTGTATTGTAGATATTATCAGTCTGACTGCAAATATAAAAAATTGCTTTATTTTGCAAGAGATATCACTATTGCGTACCAAGTAAATAATTTATAATTTGATATGGTTAGAATATTTTCGTTAAGACATCAGGTAAACAACGTGTAAACACTATGAAATATAATCGTATTTTTAAGTAAAACATCCTATATTAAAATTTATCAGTTTTTATGTCTAGTTGATTACAGTGATTATGAAAATACAAATATTGTTAGCACTTTTTTATTTGTACTAAATTTTTATGCATCAAAATGTTGACAAATATCAAGTGTGCATTTCTGGAAAAAAAATCACAATGAGATTCGGACAAATGCGAGATATTGAATAATAGATATAATTTATCAATTATACTCTAGAGCAGGATTATAAGTCAATGATACAAGGTTACTTGCATGATTCGTATCACAGAAATTATCTTGCGATTAATTTTTAATTGGTGGCGTGTGGAGAATTTCCTCTCAAGTTCTGTCACGTCGGTTAGATAAAATGAAACCATACACACCCTAATTCGACATTCATGCACCATTCATTTGGTGGAAAATGAATGCCGGGATGCAACATCAGGATTTTAATGATGACGTTACTGAACCAGAGATAGCTGAGGATATTTTTAAGTGTTAAGAAAGTTCCAGAATATTCAGTTACACATCGTTAAAACTAACGGCTGGAGATTCAGCTCTTGGTGTAAACAATTATTATTATTGCTTTAGAGATATCATGTTAAGAAATTATATTTATAGTGTCGTTTCCTCTTCGTTATTGTTATTTCAACTGTCGGGGTTATTCCTCTGCATGTCTCCGTTTACACAAGTTCGCTATCTGCCCAGAACATACTCATAGTTTGTTATCTGCTGCATAGGTTTACATAAATCAGAAAGAAGATAGTACGTAGGATTGTTGTACTGTATTGCAATTAAATGTACGTACAGGTGTACGTGACTTGACTTGACTTGTCTTCCAAGTATTGTTTCATATGATAAATCATGTTCACATAGAAATAACTCGTGTTATGTAATTATTGTTATTTACATTTGTATCACAGATTTATTGCGCACTATGAATCTGTACGGTTAATGTTTAAGTAGAAAAGTTGAAAATGAATGCTGATAGGTCATTACTATATAGGACGGTAATCCTGCTTGATATTGTAGAGCCGAGTGTCGGTGAAAAGTTCAGGAGTTTGCGCTCAGCCTAATACTGAAAATCGTTTATACCTGCCCGGCCGTTATAAGTGCTAAAGAACAGGACTACCCCGGCGTTAAGAAATCCCCTATGTAACTCGCATGGCTGGCACGACTGCTTGCCTCTATGCGTCGAAGATATCGTGAATGATTTACCTATAGGCTCGGAGGATCCGTAAGTTTGCTAGTACTGTACGCGCATCGGTAGCTGTTTTGCATATCTCCCGGGCGATCTTAACATCAAAAATGGCCACATATATATCCGTGTTGGAGTGAACCAGCTATCTCGCCTATATTCAAAATGGCTATCGGTCTTGTTTATCGCTTAGCGGGAAAGAGCGAATGGTTTAAGTGAATGAGCAAACGAATCGATTCCTTTTTGCTCCTTCGTTTCACCATCATACCATCCATATTTTTCTCCGTTAAACCACCACCGCCTCTGGCCTGTTTCGATATTTCTCCTGGTTATCTATGACTCGATGCGACTGTAAGCGACCTTCATGTGTTTCACTAAACATACACTTGGATATACGTACTTCTCTACGTGAGCACCACATTTCATAAACAATTTACAATATGACATACATTCAAGTGTTATATATAATAGAGTCATTTACATTTACACATATATGTAGTTATCTATTACAAAGTTGAACTAAATAAATACTATAACTGTATTTATATTATCATTATTACAATTGATACTTGAAAATATCGACAAAAAAATCATTCATGTTCTGTTTTTAAATTTTCCAAAATTATTCCAAGGCATTTGATACTAAATTATAAACGTTCTGATTATCTATAATCTTAAGATAAAGATGTAAAAACGATAAAATTAGTTTAAAAAGTCGGTCACTACGTTACACGAATTTACCTAACGCTATCAATAATCTTTAATCCTTTTGCAAATATTATCATTGATAGAGAATAACACTTCAGATTTCACAATACATTGATAGATATATTCCTAAGCCGGGGGTTCCATTCTGAAAAATGGAAAATTTCATCACAGCTACTATCTAGCATTAGCGGTACAGAATTTCTCAATGCTAAATTCACAGTGAAAAAAGTAATTGGAAATAGTACACCCTGTTTACATTCAATTAATGTTGGTGGAAATTCTATACCGCAGTTGGTATTACTGTGCGCTGAATGCAACGCATCGCTGAGAATAATAGCAGATATGTTGGTTTAATATAGCATAGTAACTATGTAAATTAATTTAATAATGTATAATGTTACAGTGTCTGTCTATCTATCTATAGCCAACACGTCTTATACGATACGTCACGCGCTGGAGTGTATGTCATTCAGAAACAATAGTAGTACCTAGGAACAACGTAAACAGCTCCTTTGTTCTTGCATACTCCATTTTTGAACATTTTCATATTGTCTTCCATTTTCGATTACGGTATTCAGAATTTTTGTTATATACATGTTGTACATAAATAATACCACAGTGAAGTATAATTATAAATCATTATTTAAAAAGATTTTGATTATGGCAATGTGACTGATAATTCTTATGAAATTTCATATTATATACTTTGATTGGTCAACTTGTGGTTTTCTGTTCGCCGCTACTGACTTTGTAGAATCATGGTAGTTGCGTCGTCAGTAGTGACAGCGCGCACTACCACTACAACAACAGGCTGCTTGAATTGGGGTGCCATTTCTATGCAAATGAGTGTGTCAGAGTGGCGTCTTGCAGGCAACGGACTGTATGATGGGAGGCCGGCAATAAACCCGCAAAATATGCTCAGAGATGTCGCAGGGAAAGCCAAGTAAAAGTGGAGGAAGAACCGCGTTCCCGGAAGTACAACGGAGCAAGCGAGAGGGCACGAACGACAGACAGATAGATAGACAAGATAGAAAGAAAGAATGAGAGACGACAACAGTCGTGTCGTGTCGTGTCGACAGTCAGACCAGACTATAGTTGATGGTGCTTTGATTATCTCTCGCAGGAGGGAGCAGCCTCTTGTCATGAATAAAAATAATTCGTAATGAATGACAATTAGGCCACCCTTTGTGGAAACTTTTTATTTGATGATAATTAGTTAAGGACAAGATATTCGGGGCCGTGTTTTGACGTCTTAGTTGATGGAACAGACACCAGAAGTCAGTGTCGTAACAGACCTTTGTTTTCTTTTCTTTGTTTTTCTCGAACACAATTAGTAGTAGACATAAGATAGATGTCCTCAATGAAATATGTTTATTTCGTAAAAAAATAACATCTTTATCAAACATTACATTTAATTTCAGGATAGCAGAGGAATATAAAAACCATTTGCTGGCTGGCGGAGAAAGATATCTTTTCTCAGAATATAGACGTCATTTGCTTGACAATCTGTCTATAGAAATCCTTCAAACATGTATATATCGCTTTACATTGTACCATATTCATACATGGTCCCCTATACAGATGTAATGGCTACAGATGTATGTACATATGAACGCAGCATGTGCTTAGAAATAACAGTGTGGTAGTGTCTTATATGGCTTTGACCATAAACGGCATTCACACGAAGCCACCTTGATCCTTCTGACCTCATCATGGCCCCGATCCGACACGGAACACGGACATATACATGTATATACAAACATACATACATATATATGCTCGTACAACTCATATGCATAAGCCTCCCTAAGCTGGACATTCTGCTAACATACGAGTACATACTACTTACAACTCGGCCTGCAAACAGTTGCCATGACTTTGCTTCATTTACCAACAAAACAACTCGACATACTTTGATGTACTGACCATTTGTATGGTGAATCATTGTGCACTGATATCAGTAAGAAGCAGATTCACCTCTGACTTTACTAATAATAATACTATTCACATCGAAGCAAGCTAGCCATGACAGTTGTGTATTAAGTCAGTGCCGTGAATGAGAATTGTGGTGATACAGTGACAGTAAATCAGAGAGATACATTAATTTTTACAACTTTATCCACACAATGCAGAGGCTGGACTAATAGTACTAATATAATGTCAGAAACGTGTTTGTACATATCTATTCCCCTCTGCTGCTGATGTCAAATATCCCCGGAGCATAGTAGTGGAATACTTTTCAGCATTGCAGTGCCGCGTGAAGCGTGAACATTATACTTGAGCAATATCAGTGCACCACTATCTCCCCATTAGACACACTCCATACCGAACTAGATGGAACTAACAACCATTTCCGCAGTCACCTTATATTCCTGCTTTCATTTCGTTTCGTTGTTAATGTCAGCCATTGCCAATACCTCATTGCCATCACAGCCGTCAACGCTATCGCCTGCCATCTCTTGGCAGAACGCCGCACTATACCGCACCACACCGGCACCGGCACCGGCACCCGGTACCGTACTTGTAGCCCCTAAAAGTTATTGCATCAGATAGTGGTTTGAACGTGCCATTTTTGCAGCATGACTTACCAGCATTGCACATTTGCACGAACGGTGTGCTGGTGCGACTACAGTAACAGCTATTCTGTCTGTTCACATGTTAGACGAACATTGACAGGTGATGCACGCCACCGTATTTCCAATTATTCGACCCTCTTGCGTCACTCAGTCCCCGTCCCGTCTACTGGTACGTTTCCGTAGTTAGAGTTGTGTCCGACATCTACCATTCGATATATATACATGTATATACGTACATACAGGTATGTGTACGTCTGTCTGTATGGCCGTGCACCGTCAATGTAACGTACTTGGTGTGTGTTGTGGGCTTGGCACAGACCAACTGAATAAATGTAACGATAATTTTACATTTGATTAAGCTTGTACATTCATGGATAATTGGCAGGCGTCCATCGAATAACATTTCGTTATAGTATCGTTTCTCAGAAAGCTACAAATTCTGTTTTAAATTTAGACCACACGATTATTAGGTTCAGTCAGACAATTACCAACATGTTACAGAACGAATATTTTACACAAACTTATGTATAATTGAGGAAACTTTGACAACGACGCTGACGAACGTGTTATTATAATCTGAATGTTGTCTGCACGAAGCTTTAGTTTCCCTTCACCTGAACTTATAGACATACGGCGTCGGGCAATGCGCAAAAACTTGAAAGTTGTGCGGGGCCCTTTGCGTGCTAGACGCGCATATTCGGGGTTGCTTGTGCAAATTGCACCCCTCTGTGCACGTGCGGCCCTGCATACAACGTGCATAGTCTATGTTAATGACACACGGTGGATAACAACTGCAGAATGCAATTACACTATTTAAGCCAATGGTTTTTGCGGTCAAACAATATGTTTTTTCAACGGTTAGTCATGCAGTTTCTTGGTAAAACTTTTTAATAATTGAACAGAACATACCACTTTGGGCGGATACACATGTGTGCTCCTACATATATGTGTATCTATAGTACAGAAGTACAGGCGTGTGTGTATTTGCTTGCGAATTGTGCGTAGCACAGCGTATGTTTGTCGTGAGATTTAATAAATGATAATGTGAAATAGCCGAGGGGAGATACAGTCACGTGGGATATGCGTAAATACGATTTTATTTTACTGATAGAATTCCATGTCTGAAAGCAACCATTAATTCAAGCCAATTTCATTTTGCATTTGTTGCGCTATATTATACGGCAGATAATAATCCCTATATAAATTATACGCCACTAACTACTAAAATTAAATTATATACACAATACAAAAAAAAAATGAAAAATGTGTCTAGGATTTTCGAAACATGAACACCGGCAAATGGAAGTAAATTTAAAGCAAGAAAAACTTTTTACACAATCATAAAACCAAGTTCGTATTTCATTAAGATACATAATCTCACAAACAAGTAAACAGCACCCTAATTTCAGTATTCGCTGAAGTATCTTGATGGCATCTCTTCTCTCTGTATGTATGTATATATGTACGGACAAGTATACATACATATACACATAGAGCAGACCGGGTGAGTCACTTGAAGTTTGCAAAGTATGAATCAGACCCAGTGGAGCGGATCTCACGGCCACGCGTTATACTACGCGCTATTTTCTGCCAACTGTGTCCCCACACAACAACATAACCGACGATAACTATCGCACGAATCCAGTGATTATCACACACACCTGGCTTCCACCATTCGTTCACCCACCGCCGTCTTTCATTATCTGCAATGAAATAAGGGACAATTATATTTTTTATTTACATTGTCAAAATAGGGTTGCAAATGTAGGGAGGGATTCATGCAGAACTCAGGAAAGTATATTTTTATATTTTCCTGTTTTAAGTCACGTACGTTATTTGTCATTATTTTAAAAGTTATTTATTCCATTTTTCGAATATAGGAAAAGAAAATCTCTGAATTGGGCATGATTCAGGTAACTGCAATTGATGACAAGATGTGTTTCCGTACAAATAGTGAATAGAGTAATATCCTTTGCCAACATGCTATTATTATATTCGTTGAATACACATTTGTTATAATACGTGGTGTAGGTGTACGGACGTGCGGAGTTTAATGGCTGGTTCACATAAACGCAATGGAATATTATTATACGAATGCGGCAGACAGTTGTGAATTGGTATTACGCCGTCGACACCCTGTTTAATAGTACCGGAATGGGCCATGAACTGAATATTGAAATGTACTGCAGTTTATTTCACGTAAATTACATAGGCCGCACTAAGCTACGACGTACGTACAGACATAATATGACCACAAGGAATGTCACACCACCATACGACCACTGGCGAGTGTTGGCATGCAACACCATTCATCTCTTCTTTATTAAATGCAATTATAAAATTCTTAAATTCCGCACTTGAACAAGACTATACCAGAGGTTTGTAATGTACATCTAGCAATGAGCTCTCTTGTTTTACACACTAACGCAACTCAAAATATTTGCACCCCTGTGAAACATTAAAATATACACATTTCCAAGTTGGCAAGGTTTGAAATTTAAATATTTAGGTCCTGCTCGTCGAGGGAATGATATTTTCAACGTAAAACACGTTCAAGTTCAAATAATGTAGGTGTTGCCGAGTACAAATATGCATTCAATATGTATACATGAAGTGTTCCTATTTCGTAGACTTTTCTTTATTTAGAAATATTTTCATTTGCATTACAGGCTCCATGTCAAATATTATAGAATATGTCCGACAAAAGACTGACAAGTATCTATTCCCAGTAGTACAGAACAAGCTTACACAACATATAATTTATATAACAATATAATAAATTGATATTCTAAAGCTAATAGTTACATTGATACAAGTTTGTAGAAATATATATCCCCCGTTTCAATATTTACTACAAATATTTTCCATTAATATTTAAAAACAGTTGAAAACAAATTGCGTGCATATATCAAACAATTGTAACAAATCATGTGTACATTAATTTACAATCCAGTTGCTAATTATTCATAAATATAAATTTAATGCAATTCCCTGTAGTGTTAATAATGCAGTGTCCCGTTAATTTATTAAATTTGTCAATATTGCCATTATAACTGTTTGTGTCTGTGTACTATAATTGACCGACTGATGCTTGACTATTGACTCGATCCCGAATTGACCTCGACGTTTTCGAACAACACAATCTCGCCGAAACTCGCAAGGATAACTTTGACGGCAATTTAACTTTCTTGGTCTACCGCAAGGCTGGAGTTATGTACGCCGTTCAACAATATGCTTGCTTAAATTTGCCTTCTGAATCAGCAACAAATCAATGTTGATTGAATTAACACGGGCAATATTGAATAATCGTCGTTAGTTTTATATTTCTTAGCATAATTATTGTGCATGTCTATCTATTGCTAGGTAAATTTCATGTAATGAAGATGACACGGTGTAGAGAGCAAGTTTGTGTTGTAAAGTTTCGTAACATTGTTGTAGATAAGTATGCAAGCTGACGTCCAATCAACGGCAAAACGTTTTTTCATGTTATTTGGTTTGCGGTGTCGTTCTTGACCCTTGGCCTCGATCCGGCAAATCCCCGACGTAAAATGCTCTTCCCGGCACGCATGCCGCGTCCTACGGGAACAGCCCAGGCCTCAATTCTTATACCAGTGCTGTTAAATCAATGGCACTTCCTATACTTTTATCTATAT
>JAGJTL010000059.1:2574841-2586166 GCA_022063505.1 Calosoma granatense
TCTACTGAGTTAATACACATTTATTTAGTTTCATAGTTGTAACTGTTAAATTTACAGTAACAAGAAAACACTTGTATTCTATAGGTAATATTATATTACTTAGACCGATGTATTCTGAAATATGAAAGTTTCTTTACTGAATATTGCGAAGTTTACATTTTATATGTGTGTACGTTTAAGGAGAATATTTCTACAGAAGAGAAAATAAAATGTGAAGATTTGTGTGAAACGTTGTGGCGTCACTGTAAACAGAGAACACGTTCCTATGCGAAGTGGTAGCGTGTAGGGCCAGTCGTAAAATTGAGACGCACCAGAAGTGTTCTCATGGCGGGGCGAATCCCTCAGAAGCCCGGAGTCGGGAGACGTGAACGCGTGCTTCGACGTCGTCACGGCAGATCACTTTATTGACTCTCTATCTCTCTTTCCTCACTGTGTCTCCACTGCTTGGCCCTGTTTGTTTGTTCGTCCACGTTCTTTTTAACTATCCTGAACGTGATAAATTTTTATTTTTATCGATATGCGATACGTTTGTTACTTATCAGATTTTATTGTATGTGTCTTCTTCTTCATCGTGTCTTTCTCTCTTCTTACCATTTCTTCTTTATCTTAGGTTTTCTTTTTATTATTTTGTGACTGAGAACTTTTACAAGTCGTCAGGCCGATTTTTATTTCGGCGAATAAAACTTTATTTTTTAATATTTCTATTTTGCAATTGTACACTTTAATTATATCAATGTTGGAATTAATTATATGTTGGCAAAAGTAAATGAAAGTCTTTTATTTATATTACAATAATCCATTTTCTTTGGATATCTGATAAAAACTAACGGAAAAAAGAAACAGCCAAGAGTGGAAAAACCATTAAAAAAAGTTGCACAGAAAATATATCATTTTTACGGAGGTCGTATCGGGATCACAGATGGTGCGCAGGTTGCACGGACAGTAAGCAACGTTGGCTGACGTGTACGTGCCCAGGATGAATCCTCCGGGCCTGCCGGAACTAGTCCGGAAACACAGGGAAGCACTTAGGGGAGAGTGTGTTTGTGTATTAGTTCAAGTTCTACTCCTAATCGTAACAATTAGAACACTTTTTAATCCAAGGAGCTAAAAAAATATTCCTTTCAAAACAAAGGGAAAACAACTAATATATAAGTTGTAACAATTTATATCCACCAGACATATATCTGCATACTTACAGTTTTATTAGAAATTTATGTATCCATACTTATGGTTGTAACAAATGTACTTCTACTTTTTTTCTTGTCTAGTAAAACCGAAATGTTTCTTCAGTAGGAAATAAAACATATCTGTATGTCTCCCCAGATAGGGAATCTATGAAATATGTTGCTGCAATCGCTTGTGCAACTATTGTAAAACGAATAAAGAATAAAGAGTACGTTTTAGGAGCACTTTTCAATAAGAATCGATAAGAACAGCAATGAAAAAAAAACCGCTTTCTTACAAGATGCGGTCCGTTGCGATACTGCCGGTATCACTCTGCGTTCTATTTTATCGGCTGATAAAGACAAGCCTTTACAATATTCTCTCGGGTAGCAAAACGCACGTACATTCTACATGTGTTTTCTTCTTATTCTTCTTCTCTCCACAGTAGAGAATATCTTGTTTGTATCTATACGTATTCAAAACATGGATTTCGAGTTGTGATTTTCGGAAACTTTCAGATGAAAAGAAAAACTCTTATTGTTTAGATTTCTTATAGTATATATTTAACGTGCGTATGCATTTACACTCATATTACAGTATACTGTCAGGTTAACTGGTAACAACAGGTACACTTGCTGGACGTTTCGTGGAAGGATAATTAATCTCTTTCAGTTGTTTCTGAATTGGATCGTTATTATACGTGTCCTGTGTATGTCATCCTAAAACTGACTTAACCTTAGACGGTTGCTTTCTGAAAACTTTTTCACCTAACGTCAAAATTAACACAAATGCATTTATGTTTATTTCAGTCCGAATGAAATTATTTCAGAATATAGCTCTGCTAGATTGAAATACGTATTATGTAAGGGTTAGGTGTACGATTATTCGCATAGATATTTTTTGTCTAAATTAAGAATAATGAAGTCAGTAAAACCTTTATACTTTATCACAAAGGCAAGACAAGTGAATAAATTTAATTTTAAACAAAACAGTCATTAAAAATTATGGTGCTCTTATAGGCCATATTAAGCGGCAAAGATTGATATCGGACCGTATTCTATGTGACGTAAAACGTGCAAAGGAGTAAGAAGAAATTCACGCAGCCGCAGTGTAAAATAAAAGCGATATAACACAATAAATATTGTTCTCAGTACGATCAGATAAGCCAGGAATGCAACACAATGAGCTGTTAAAACGGTATCACAGGTTTATATCTGCCGCGTTCCGCACACGCAGACGTTACCCGGCCCCATAATACACTCCCATTCCGAACATTTTCTTCTACTGCCATAAAAATCATGTCAGAATCTTTATTGTTGCATAAATGATTTCAATACATATTCACGGAGAGAATGTTCTGAAATGTTAAAATGCTCGTGAAGAATTGCAATTATATTCTACATCTGAATTACTCTCATAAGAATATAGTGTTCAATGTAGAACACTGGCAAGTTTCATTTTATTCAAATAGTCCTTCTATTCTCTTCTGGCTTATGGGCATCAGTGAGGCTAAATCGTACGGTCGACGTATCAGTCTTTATAATATTTCACTATTTTTGTGTGTCACTGTGCTCTGGAGACTATTAATCTCTGTATCCAAGCAATGATCTCCAGACTCTTTGGCTACAGCCTCATCGTCGAGCAGTCTCGGCTGCTGGGAGCCGCTGTGTCTGTTCCGATGGACCTGGGGTTTGTTATATGGGGTCTATGTATTTTAACTCTAGTTATTTTATTAGTATTAACTTAATCAGTCTCGCTTCTGCATGGACTTTAATACAATACTAGAAAATTCTGGAATTATAATCTAGTTACTAGATTCATTCGTCTTTATCAAAATGTATCATAGACAATTAAACTTCAAACAGATATTATATATGTTGTATAATTATATCGCTCAAATCACATGCGCAAGCCATTTTGTTTTAATATCAATTTTTAATTTCATTGATCGATGATCTATTTAGATATGTGCATATGTACAATGGAAATATATAATCGTAAATAGCATCCGTTAAAAAATTATCAGATTATTATTAAAACTAAAAAAAAACAATTATATGATAATACTGTTATTGTTCATAATTTTAATGTAATATCTGATAATTAAATTTATATCAAAATAATGAAAATTAATTTACTTCATAAGTGAAGGAATCCTGTATATCGGTTATTTTATAAATATATTCTCTCTATATCCAGCTTGTAGCGACAGGAATGTTTCTGATGGAATTTCAGATGCAGTATCTGAATTAGACTGGCCAAATGTATTTATATGAATAAAGCATACAAGTTGATGGTAACATTCGTATACGGTAGTAATATTGACATGACTCTGTCTCCCCAAAAAAATGATACTTTTTATTCGTCATATTGTACAGAGATGCCGTGGAACATATCACTCTGCGCGAACACAATTTAATAAAATAGTACGGCACGTATAAGGGCCGTAACAAGCACAAAGGTCAGTCAGATATAAAAGTAAAAATGTGTAACATCCCGACACAAAGTCTTCGCAGAAAATTAGAGGAAATCAAATCAAGTGAGGGCAAAGGAACACCAGTCGAATGTTCTTTCCCCTCGTCTTTCTTGTGTTGTATGTGTGTGTGTGTTATACTATATATGCTTGCCTCTGTTACATGGGTATGTATGTATGTTTGGTTGCAAGATATATATGTGTGTGTATGTGCGTGTAAGGGATAGATGAAATAACGTAAGCTAAAGAAGAAAATCCGTGTGAAGCAACGAAGAAAATACAGGCTGTGAAATGACATAGCAAAAGATAAAAAGAGCACGACATTTCAAGTAAAGCAAATAGTGGTGTAGAAAACTTTATCCTTTATACTTGAAACAAATGAAAGTTCTATGCATATTTCAAATAACGTATACCGAAATATAGCCCGTCACAAGCACATGATTTAACTCGAATGGCTTTAATATGAGACGTTATTAATCAGCATTCCAAAATGTCACTCCATGCACGTGAATGTTTGAGAAGTTCGTTGCTAATATTATGGTATGAATCTAGCTTTCTAATATAATTACCAATAGTTGGTCTTAGGTATGTAACCATAATTGAAAAAATATGATACCATTCCGTCAGATATCGATAATTTAAATCAGAACTCATTTCCGCTAGAAACACTTGAACATACAATCAAAATCATGAATTAAACAACAAGATATAAAAAAATCAGATAGTGAACACGCACTTGAAATTTACACCAGTAAAGGACAACGTGCTGTATATACACATCGAAGGAGATTACAAAGAAAGAAAGAGGAAGAGAGAGAGAGAGGATGAGTGGGTGGTAGGTTGGTGGTGGTGGTGATATAGAGTTGGGGAATGATTGCATGAGAAGAAAGACCGTGCAGAGAACTAAGTGGAAGAACATCTGCAATATGTCGCGATATTCCAAAGACGACATCGAGCGGGTACGACAGCGGGTCTCCATAAAGACAGCATGTCACACGACCGATTGGGCGAAAGAAACTCCAACGGTGCCGGGTTCTCAGTTGCACAACGAGGAAGACAAGATATTGTACACCGCACCTTGTACACAAACAGGGCAATTTGATCTGGCCTGGGTTACGGTCCAGGTCCGTACTTACTTCAATAAAACATGCCTGGAACTTGTCATCGTTGTTCTTCAAGATGTACGTACAAACATATACACAACCATATATACACTCTTGTACATACATACACATATACATACATACATGTTAAGCCAGGCATAGACTAGATAGCTGAAGTGCCGGGCTATTTGTCCATGTTATGGTGTCCAAAGGAGAACATCTCCGTAGTTCAGACTGAATTACTTGCACGCGCAAAGCGAAAAGACAAACTCCAGTTGATTGTTCCATAGGCAGGGACGAACCGAATATAATTTACAATACTCACTCACTCCTTTCTTTCATAAATCGAAATTCAACAAAATACCCCTTCTGATATTTCCAGATTATTACATTTTATATATTTTCTAGCGGTTACCAGGAAAATTATAATTCATATAAAGCATATTTTATTTTCTTTTGTACGATTAGTTTCATGTTTAAATTGGATTAAATTCGCCATGTACCTAAGGCGCTATCTAATATGGATATTACAACTTCTTCTATAAATCATCAAGGATCGCGCGCTCTTTCAGCTAATATTCTGCCAGTATCATAACCTTAATGTTTCCGGCTAGGTCCGCCGATAGACGCACGAGATGAAAGTGCCCAATTCCGGCAGGCAATCTGTTGGAAACATTTCTGTCGCGACCGGTCCTGAATAAGGCATTTACGTCTGGTCGAACTATTAGGCCAAGAGAACAACAATCTGGTACGTAGAAGGGGATCGCTGTCGCAGAAGATGCCACGATATGTTCGAACCAATCCTCCTCTACCCTCTACACCCCTAATACACACACACACACACACACACATACTCACCGAGAGCACACAACATGCCGAGTAGCAGCAGCACGTTGACGAGAAGGGAGAGGTGGAAGATCGGGGGCGGAGGTCAATCGTTTATATAGGAAGTTAGATACCAGTGTCGTACGTATCCAACGAAAACCGATATTTCCGATATTGGCCTTCAAGAAAGATATGACAGTTTGTTATCCAGTGGCCAAGCATTTCAAGATACTCTGGGGCATTTCTTTGCACGGTGTTCGACTTAAAGTGGTCCAAGGTCTTAAACTAAAAATAATGTCATATTATATTCAAGTTATTATAATGTATTTCTATTAAAATCCTATAGGATTATTCAGCTTCTTATAAGACATGTTTATTCAAACATGTCTAATTTGATCATCTTGCTCTTCCTTCCTAAGTCCACTTGTGTGTACCCATCTGTTTAAATACATATAGACATAAGACATAATGTAAAATTTGATGGATATGGAGACAGAAGCATTAAGTTATACTGTTTTGTATACAATTTCGGTGCGTGCATGAAGAAATTAAGTTATTTTTCGCCAATTTTCAAGGAAATATGATTTCGTGACGTAATGATTACTATATGCCACGATCACAGTTTGGAGTATACATCCTGGCTATACAAAATAAAAAGTGCTTGAATATAATATTACCTAGTGAATTGGGCAGGTATTTTTTGCTCCTAATCACACATTGTACATTATACAAACACTGCATATGATTACTGTCTAGACAAGATTCTACGAAACTGTAATGGACAAGTTTCAATCTGATACGTGTACTCCTGAAATGAGATAGCTATTTCGCCACCACTGGTTATTGTGTCAATGTGTGTGCAAGATACGATGGGGAAGAAAGTATCGAACAAAAGACAAACGTTCCATGTATCTTTGATCTTGATTGATTTGTGCTGTTCTCGCTGCAATAACTGAGGCCGCGGATGAGACAACTGTAAGGTTCTGGTTCTTGATTGGTCGTCGGACCAATTGTACAGTTATGACCGTATCCGATTGAGCCTGTGTCAACTTGTTTTCACTCGGTCCTTATACCCACAAAGTAACGTGTGTATGTGTATGTGTGTCTGTGCAAAAAAAGTCTTTCTACGAATAGGTATTTCATGGAATAGAAAATACACATACAGATTACACTGCTCCATCAGGAAGAAATTGCTTGGATTGTAAAAGAAAATTGTCAGACTTAGAATGAGTGACGACGACCATTGCACGGCAATGAATACCTAATAGGTTTTAGTGTAAAATCACATGTGTTAAAGCATTGTACGTAATAAATTAGATTCGGATTATATGGATGAATATTTGGTAAACTAATAATTCAAATAAAACATTTTTATTCGAGTTTTTCGTTTCGACTTCTGCATTTATTACATCTGCATGATAATGAACCATTTTGGAAACATAAAGTGGAATAGTTTTGTAATGAGTGAGGGAGAGAGACGGAAGTTGGAGTTTATAGTAAGTACGAGTGGGCGGTGGTTGTGCGAGGAGGAAGTGGTAGAAGGGGTGGAGATAGTGAGAACGGGTAGAATTCTGCTTGTGGTAAGTATGCCGGGGACGATTGCTTTGCGGGTTGCCTGGCTAATGTGATGATATGGCGCCGGGCGGCAAGTGATCGACCCGCCATCAGCCGGGATTGGCGCCACATTGGCGCTCGCCCGTCCAGACGCCATACCTGCGGGGCCGCGCCACAACCACGCAACCCGTTGTGTGTTGAGCAGGCGCCGGGACGCCTATGTACACATATTGTATGTACATACATACATACAAACTTAATAGGCATTCATTCGTTCAACTAGGAATAGAACTACATTCAAACATGCTAGATGTTATTTCAGTGAGCTAGCGAAACCGACTTTGAAATTTCAACTAAATTAACAAATCTTGCACAACAACAGAAACGCTATAAATAGTATTAATAGTAGTTAGTTGTTATTTCGTAAATATTTGTAGATAATAATAATCTATATTATTTCTTTGCTATATGAATAAAATCAATAACAAGTACATGTCGTATTATGTATATTCATTGTAAACATATTACATCACACAATGTGCAATATGTGATAATTGGCTGCTAATTCACTAGTTGTGTGGACATGTATGCCCGTATCTATATATGTATGTACGTTCGATCTGCATTGACTGCATGGCTGTCGAGTAATCTGGTGTAAATATTTGCCGTTCATGGGATAACTCAGTAGACCAGTGGCATGTTATTAGTAATTTTGTGAATACCACCGTTATAACTACTAAAATAATGAACTGAAATTTCAGAATACAACACAAATTCACTATTGGCACGCACGCATTCAAGTTGTAGCGTGTGTTTTTGTTTTGCATATTATTTTACTTAAATTATTTGCTTCATTTAGATATTCACAAGTTGGAGAAAAATTTCTACATATATTCAAGTAAATAATTAATTAACTGAATTTGTCAATCATTAAGTAATATCTGCATGTTCAATGCAATGAAAAAAGTTTAATTCATTCGAAAGTATTTAATTTACTTCCGATGTGAAATAACTGTATAAATTTCTTCTCGAATACTTAATATCGAATCGGAACTCTAATTTATTTGCGGTCCCGTCCAACTTCCCCAGTTTAAGAAACTCGCTAAAGAGTATCTTAAGCCGATAATCTGGAAATCAAAACTCCGTCGACTTATCCGTCATCGTTGCTAATTCGATTTGACCATGGTCGTAGAGTTAAGTGGGGACGCGAGGAGTGTGTTTCCCGGTGTGCTGCTACATCCTCCAATCTAATACATCTGGCGTCCCGCAATCATATCCAGTTCAGGCAATCACATCGGCTCGATGTGTGTTTGTCAAACTTTGGTGGCACGTGATATGCCCAGTAACCACATCCATACACGAACATGTTCTATGTGCCACACTGCTTACAATATTCGATAAGTCTAATGTTCAGTAGAAATTGTTCCGAAACTTAAAAATCTCTCTGCAATTTCTTTATTCCTTTAAATACAATATGTACTAATTTTCTTTGGAGGCACTACCGGTTTTTATAGTTTACAAATAATAAAGCTGTGCTTGTTTACCCTCAATTATTCCAACTCTAATTATATAATGAAACATTATACTAAGACGCACAAGTGTATATTCAGTGGAATTTCTGCCTAAGGACACTTACTCAATAATCATATCATAGCCCGACGACAGTGGTCGCCATTATGTTAGCGGATTAGCTACAATTATCCAAAAGCGCACGAATGTACACTTCCAGAACTGGGAAAGTTCACGAGTAGATGACGACGCGGGTGCTTGCAGCGTCGCCACTCGACCGTTCGACGAACTACATCTCAGCGTGGCATGTAGCACTCTAGCACCACTTACATGATGAACTGCGCACGACAGAGTACAGCATTGTTAGATTAAGTTTTGTTTAATATTGTTACACATACAGATTGTTGAGACATGCAGAGATGCGAATTCGGAAGCACCTCGTTTACTCGTGTGAACATGTTCTGAATTGTTTTAGTTTTAAGAACAATTATAAAAATAACCATATATAGAAAAGAACAATGTAAAAACTGGTTCTTTGTCCAATTTTAGAAGCAAAGAAACAAGTAGGTATATAGTAACAATGTTTAATGTGTTAGCATCGAGACTGAATGTAAACAATGTAACATTCACTCTGATTATTATCATTTCCCCTTACGTACAAGTAAAGCAAATAATAATTATTAAATCTTAATCTGACTATTGTGTCTGTGTCGCCGTTTTCTCTGCGAGTAGACACAAGTGTGCTGTGCCTGTCGCCACTTTCTGGCCAACTGTGTTGGTGTTGGCGGAAGTAGTAGATGGAATGTTGCGGGGGCTGGAGAGAGTGAGGAGTGTCTGGTTAGGTTGTCGCAGGCCGGAGACGGCAGCCCGCCTCTTCAACAAATACATTCGCATCTCCTTGTTTGATTTAATGTAAGGATTACGGAAGCTTACGGTACCTCACAGCACGGAAACCTCAGCGTGACAACTTCGACGACACGCAGAGCTGCCAATCTTCTGGGATGAACTGTTTGTAGAGACAAAGAAGAGTGCTTGTAAGTTTGTTTTCAGTAGATAACGTGTGTTACAGACAATTTCACTATTCAAGTATAACATGTCCGTGAGCATGTGTACTAACATAGAAAATGCATGTACATACATGTCGAAATATGCATAGAGTACATTTTCAAGTTCTTCCACCGAATGTAATAGTTAAATGTAAACCAGGCTAGGTACTAAACTAGATAATCGTATTATTGGCTTTATGTTAATATAAGTATGTAGTATGAAATCATGTTGAATGTTACTGGTTTAGTATTGAGAAAAATTGATAGAAATAACTGGCAATATCTGAAATCTCTGAATTCATTTTGCTTGTGTAAAGAGTTGAAAACAAATCGTACGCTTCCAGATTGATATCCAATGTTGCGCAGCTCGCTGCTGACAAAAGAATATTTTATCATAAATATTATATAGCTCGACGTGAAGGCGACGTCTAGATCGGAATACTATACTATTGTAAGTAACCGTTGTGCTACTACTACCAACCAGTATGTGTATGTATGTATGTATGAACCGGTGAAACATACAGGCAGGCAAGAACAAGTTTATTTGCCCAACGCTAAAACATTATATCACTTCTGACGTTGGGAGTATATATTGCCATTAAAGTACCATAATATGACTTGTTTCATTTTGTCCGTGGCCGTAAGATTGCGATCCATACAGTGGTTTTATATCCCAATAAAATACCAATAAAAACACACGAATATAATGCTTACATTTTCAAATAGTAATACAACGAAATATTGTTTTATGATGTTGCATTTTATGTCGAACTATAATTGACCTACGCCTTGTGCTAAATTTTATTTACTTGTTCTACCTACAACATACTAGTGCAATGTTTATTTGTAACTTTTGTATTTCACTACAAACCACTGCATATCACTGTACCTTTCTTATGTTACAATGTCCTATGTGTTATATGTAGTACCTATAGATAATACCTCCATTATTATTGGAGACACAATATTTTACTAATAATTATAAGTAAATTCATTTTACTATTTTCTTTTTAATAATAACTATTCTATTTTTTTTAATTACATCAAACTGAAATCCTTTACTGTATACATAGTACAAAAATTATTTAATTCTGTACAAAATAAAGTACATTGCTTAATTAAAACTACAAATTTTACAGGAATAAACATAATACAATATCTCCGTGTCGGTCGTAGTATAGAAGGTTTATTTAATCTTGTTTTGTCGCGTTACTCACGTGTGTGTGTCTCGTTACTTCCATTTCATTTAATTGTAGAAATTATGCGTTTGCCGTAGCTAATTCGGTTAGCAAACACTTTTGAATATTAGCCAGAGCGGACCGAACAGTCGTACTGAGCGCTCGTTTTTATGTGTGTGTGTACATTTCGAGACCCCGAAACTCTGCAGTTATGTCTTCATGATGACAATTCTGTTAATTGTGCATGGCGTTCACTCGATACCCGACCTACACTGTTAACAAAAATATAGAAAAAGAAAAATATTTACTCGTACATGTATAGAAATATTTATACCGAAATATGCGCACTTAGGTTTATAAGATGTTACATAAAAATGAACATTTTTAAAAATCAAGTACGAATGATTCAGATTAGTCAGGGCCGGCTGGAGGTTATCCGGGGCCTCGGAAAAAAGTAATTAGTGGGGCCCCAA
>JAGJTL010000059.1:2586268-2604255 GCA_022063505.1 Calosoma granatense
ATTACGGGTACGGGCAATAATAAAAGAATAAATTATTTCTCATATCATCAGTACATCTCTGAATCATCGAAAATTCAATTAACAAATTTTCTTTTAAATTTAAAAGTGTGTGGCCCTTCTGAGCGCCGGGCATTGGTCTAGAGCCCGAAATAACGACTGAGCCGGCCCTGAGAATAGTAACAAATCAATAAATCTGTTATAATATTAAAATTCAATCGTTTCTAAGAAATAAACTTCTACACTGCGAATACAATATTTTGTTATCTTGAATTTCTCAGAATCTAACATCTATTTATATGCTACGTATTGATAAACATATAGAACTATGAAATTATTAAATTTCCTCTATTTTCCCGTTAAAAGCATCCCCAGTAGTTAACAGTGTACCCGTACATCCCATGTGCGTGGGGTTCGGTTGTTCTCGAGTGGCCCGTGAGTTGTTGCGTAGAGGGTCGCGCAACACGACTATAGGTACAAGTACACAAACACACACACACGCAGAGGGTCGTTCTGAGCAATGAGGGGGTAGTGAGGTGAGGGGTTTGAATATGATGATGAACGCTCCGTTTTTTAGCTCCCGCGACCCAACGCTCCGTGGCGTCGTCTATTGGACCAGCCATAATTTCGTTGATTTTATGAACAGTTAAATTTCGAAGCGTGTTTTCGCGCACTTAAAACTCGACGGCGTCAGTTATAATTATGCCTAATTACTGTTTGTCAGACGAGACAATGAAATGTGTTTTGCGTCTCTAATTGATGTTTTGTGGACATAGTCAACCGGCGGTTTTAATATCATTAATGTACACATATACAGTGGTGTTGTTGAACCTGTGAAATTCAGTGAACCAGTGATCAAAGCTTTGGTCATTGTGAATTAATTTCACAATTTATGGTATACCAGAATCAGAAGAGGTGTGAAATTGTCTGACATTTATGTAGAAATATATTGTCACGTGTATGTTTGTGTTTAGAAAGAACAAATAAAGCAAGAATGTAATGAGAAGAGCTTCCGTGTTACGGTAGGAGGAGACGAATAGTGTGCCAAAACGAACAACCATCAGTGAAGACACCGTCGTTTTAATCTTGTTCTTGTCATTGTGTTACACGGAAAGACGCGCCATCGACACGGTTGTCAGGCAGCCCTGACAAGCGTCACCACAGTTCTGCCAACCATAATAGCATTCCGTAAACGAGTGAGGAGCGAGAACACCTAGCATTCGCACACTTGTACTTGCACACAAACACGAGCAAAGATCCAACCCCATTTGTACTGAGTACTGATTGAAAAATCACCTGTTTATTGTAATATAATTAAAATATTGATACAATACAATATTGAACATGAATATAGGGGAAGGCGGAATTCTGGTGGTGGTGGTGGTGGTAGTAGTCGTAGTAATAGAATCGCAACGCTAGATGGCTTTTTTCTTTTGGCTCCTTCATTGCTTTGTTCCCGGCCCATCAGTTTCACATGCGACGCGAAGCAAAATAAAATTTGCATAGTTAATTACTTTCAATCCATTGTGCTCGACAAGCACTATAGAGTCCGGCGTGCCTCCCTGTTCAGGCATTGTCCTTTCAGGCTGTCGCCCGCGGGAAAACAATAAAAAAATAGAAGCCACGACTGGAATAGGTAAAGACGTATCATCCAGAGCAGGATTCAACAGAAATCTCTTAAGGATAAATACTAAGTAATCCTGATAAAAGTATATCATAGACGACAGAGATAATGCGTCCTGTTCTTCTGTCAGTTGTCAGATTAAATCTATTATACTGACAATCAGTAAACGTACATTGAGATTTGTTTAATGATTTTGTCTTCTTACCCGCCGAAGGGCTGATTGCAACCCTGTCAAAGGGCGCGGTCTTCACGAATGCGTCTTAATTCATTTTGATTTACATTTTTTCCCTCGTTCCTTTTTATTTTCGAGAGGCTTTATTGATGTGTTAATTGAACGTCAAATATGAATGGACGCATTGTAAGAATTTGTTTTGTTTCTCAATTAGTTCAACAAATACACCCGGATGAAATCATTTCCGTAATGTACACCGCATGGACAATTTCTCCAACCGAGGAACTGTTATTCGCCCCGTGTAACGCATTGTTTTGCGGGAATCTGTGTAATTTCCGCTTAGATGAAAATACTCGTGTAAAAATATGTCATACGTCCGAGTTTCGTATTGCAGAACAATAGATGTCAAATATGTGCAGCGGCTTAAATTAAAAACTAGAAAAAAGTAACAGAGGAAAATATTTACTACTGTTAATGTTATTCCCTGTATGTTTACGTGCGTGCATATCACGTATATAACATGGAATCCGTTTTGAATTTCAAATGAATTTGTTGCAGTTGATAAATAAATACATGTACATATGTATATTTATGTATATATAGCAATTTTTTTGTTTGTGCATGAAAAGAAAATGCAATGTTGAGCAAAATATATAGGCTATTATATCATTTTGATAAAGCCCCAAAAGTTTAAACTTATTTACATCAAGGACATAAATAAAAATACATAAAATGCAGTGCATATTTTTATACTATACACGCAAATTTTTGATTGATTTATGATTTGAAAAGGTACAAAAAAGTTCTTTGAATAAAATACTACTAAAATACTAATCAAATACACATGTAAATAAATAAATAATAATATGGATGCTGTATTACGTTTATGTCATCCGAACTTATATCATGATTATTATCGAAAGTAAAAAAATATATAAACTTAACAAACTATTTCAAAAATTTTTGGTGGAAGGATGTGTGAATATTGTAATTTAATTACTGTCGATACATTTTTTCAAACTATTTATTCATCAATAAATTTCTAGAGAAAAGCAAAAGTAGCAAAGCAAGTTGTTTGCGAACCTGGTTAAGAATTAATATCAGTCGTTCTTAGTTTCTTTGTTTCTGCAAACAGTTGCCAGATGCCAACTGGAAAAAAATATAACAAGCGGCCTGCTGTCTCGACTGATTTAGGGGGCAAATAATAAAAAAGGAAATTTTACTGCTTACGTTTTCTTGTGCGCTGTGCTTTTATTATGCATACAACTGACTACTGCTGGCGGATATTAGACATGCAGCAACAGCAGCACCGCCAACCGGCCAGGTTCTAAATTAGAAACCGTATGCAAAAGTATACACGAGAATTTCAAAGCAAAACAATAAAATACAGACACGGATATAAGACAATTAGAACTTTATTCTTTGAACATTCAACTCGAATATTACGCTTCATCAATTTTAGTTACTCTGTAGCAAGTGTCACATGGTGTTCCATTTAAAAACTCATTATTGAATCACATATTTGCATAGTTACTTAGGAGAGGTAACAGTTCACGACTCGCAATCCATTTTCAAAGAACAATTCATTTTGAATCCGACATAACTTCCATAACTAAATGAAGAAGAAACCAGATTACGCAGATTTCATTTTCCGTTTGCCGAATTCTTCTTGGCGCTTGGGCCGGCAGACAAGAGACCGTCTAGGAATTAATAAAATACGGAGAATTAGATTTATTAGTCGCGGCAGCCGCGGAAGAAGAGACTGCGGATATAAGGAGTGCAATGCGCGCGAAGAGTATAACGACGCTGTTACTGTTATACCAGAATACTGGTGCTTGCTGCTTGCTTGCTTAACCAACTGCTGTTGTGATGACATTTTTCGCCGAGTGTCTTGCGTAACAGTAATCTAATTTTGCGAGCCGTTTATTACAATTTTCAACATTTCCTGTACATTTTGAGATATTTATGGTGCCTGGCTCTAACCGCCGGCGTCACTGGTATTAATTAAATTAAATTAGTACGTTTCAACTGCGTCTGATTTATTCTCTGACACGTATTAATTGTACCAGTCGCTGAAATAAGTGAGCTGTAATATCGGCGAACCAATGACTGAACGATATTATGTGAACTGTTCAACAAACACAACACGTACCTACAAGCTATTGACTGACCTGTCACCCACCAACACAAACACAACGTTACATTTACATTCGGATACACAACACTATGTATGTGTGAAATAACAACTCGATGGTTTTTTTTGTTTGTTTAAGTTTCAACAACCATTCAAATGAATTGCTCCATTTTAATTAAAACCTGTCACACTGCATCTGAACGTTAATTGTTCTTGCACATCAACTGTGTACTTGTTTATATAAATTATTATTTATGTTTATGAGTCACTGCAATGTTATATAGGTATTATTACAAGTATGTACCAGAAAAAATTGTATTATTGGTAAAGTAAATTGGTACCCAGTTATACCGGCCACTGTTAAGCATATATATGCAATATTAATGAATAAATACTTTATTTTTCCACAAAAACAATTTAATTTCATAATGTTTGATTTAAATTTTAAAATAATGTTATGTGCACATTATTTTGCATCGCCGTGTATAAAACACCCAGTACTGTATAAGAAGAATCACATCCTTTCAAGATTAAGACGTTTCCGGTGCTAACCTCGGCCAATTTGATTCGATGGCCAAGAGAGTGATGACGTCAGCACCTTAGCTTAGACAAACGAGGGCGAAATGGTCGCACGAAGCGTTAGTCTCACTAGGGGATTCCCATGACATAGCCCGCACGAGCTAGACACAAATATCGCGAACTTGACATTTACCCTATCCTTAACACCCCTCACCCCCCCACTGTACAACACCAACAACCAGCCATACCATCCATCTCTCCATGGCTGACTGTAAAATCTGCTCGTTTCTCCTTCTCACGATATATGTATATATAACTTTACTGGATTTATTCATATATTTTATTGTGTATCACATCTGCAACTAAATTCGTGTTGGTTTTATTAAACGTATATTCTTGTTTGTTCTCGCAGAAAGCGCGTGAACGCGTAATGGTTCTCATCTTGTTGTGTTTTCTTTTCTTTCGCGATGTGCGTCGAGAATAAAAAGTAGCCCCTGGACGAATCATTCTTGTACTTGTATGTTCCTGTATACACATACCCACGCTCACAGGATTGGTAAAGCCAACTGTGCCTAACCGTAAACAAAGATACAATCTGATTGCCTTCGTTTCCTTCTGGATAAAGGGAAAGATTTGCGACTATTGAAACTCATCCATATTTGTTTAATTTATATTTCACGCATTTCTCTGTGCGTTATCGCAAAATATGGCCCAGTGGATACTTTCAACTATCTCATTCTTACAAATAACTTTTACTAAGAGATATAAATCATGCAGATAATATTTTGGTCATCATTAAAAACAAATATGTCGACTGGATGTTCAAAGATGTACAAGAGAAATTAATGTGTTTTAGATTATCTTGCTAGGGATTACAGGTCTTCTTTTTACTATTAGCTTACGAGACGCATCCATGTAATTTATGGAACGTACAGCAATAAATTCAAGTTAAAATGTCTATATAATTTTCTCACCTGCTAAGTTCCGGGGCAATGATTAAATTTCCGTAAGTTTCGACCTAGTTCTATACAGAATCCTTGAACTAATTTCTAGAATGAAATGTTAGAAAACAAATCACAAATGACACATGTATTTCAATATTATTTCCGAAACAGATTTCCATTTGAAACTATTCTTATTTAAAAAAAAAACCTGCCCGGCACATAGGAAATTCCAATGTGTCCAACATGAGAAATGCAAAAAGCTATTAAATAAACTATCCACCCTATTACTGTCCATCAATGTAAGAATGCTGTAGGGAGAATTAGGGTACACAGTACTCCAGCTTACGTAGAGATGGCACTAGTAGTTCTTCATGAGGGTATAACAATGACATTTCCGTTCATGTACAAAGTTCTGCACTATATCTAAGTGTATCGATAGATTTAATTAGCTAGTAGCGATCATTAGATTCGGACAGGCAAGTGAAACCACTTTGTCTAATTTACTACATACTGAGCATTTATTGGGCTTTTGTGAATTTGTATTGTAGTTACTGGGGATTCGTTATCTCAATACAGAATAAAATGGCGAAAACTTTCTCTCTAACGGTCACTGAACGAAAACAAAACAAGACATTTGACATTTTATATCTGTGACACATCACACCCCAGTATGTAATGCGGTACATTTTTACAAACATTTTTATCTGCATTGGCTGCTTGATACTTAGTGATATCAGTTTGACCTCGAAACACTCGGAAGAACACATTTTCACCTGCAAGTCGGAAAGAATTGGAAAGACACTAAATTACAAACGAAAGATAGACTGATTTATTAACGCTATCGGACGAATAAGGTCGTTCTGTATCTCGCCCCAAACTCGGTCGCTAATAAAAACGTCAGAATGGAAACCATTCCTTGCCGAGTTCCAAATTTCACCGAACAAATAGATAGCGGGAAGGAAATTTTCTCATACGCTAAGAAAATTCATATTAAAAGAATGTTTATTTGAATATAATTTATGATTCTATTTTGGCGCAGAATCGTTATATAAATTTTAGTAAATTAGACAAACTCAAAAGATGTGTGCTGCTGGCATAATCACTAGTGAACAAGCCCGATAAATCTGTATCAGACAACAAGTATAATAGAAGTAAATTGTGCTGTTGGGTACATCATCGCACCGTTGTAATCCACTACATACACACACAGGTAACAATAAACTTTAAGCTTGCGATTTGATAAAGTGGCGGCAAGCGTGAAAGGGTGTGCTGCGCCGGCCAAGATTGGAACTAACGTATGTTACGTACGTACATACGTACTATCATTTGCTGCAGCCTGTATGAAGCGACTCCATGTCGCCAATTACCAATAATACCCACAGCGCCATAAAATATGTAGGACGGTTAATACTGGGGGCTTTAGTTAATTGCCGAAGGCGACACCAGAGTGGTTTATAGTTGAGCGTTAATAACTCCTCATCCCGGAGCGTTACTTGCGCGCACGCCGTACTGTTACGTACAAATACACACACATAACTTCACAATACAGCGGCGTCGACACGGTGAGACTGGAGTGTGTTTGTATTCCAATAATTCTAGTGTTACTAAGAAAGAAAGAAAGAAATAGCAGTTTCATATATCACTTGAGTTAATTTTTAAACAAATCAATGTTTACTTCATTTTAACAATGAAAGAGTTACTGAATTTTTCGTAAGTCTTATTTTAAAATGACAGCTCTGCCAATCAGAAATATGTTCACATTATGAAAGAAATTGTTTTTACATTTGTATATCGATCAGAGCTATGATTTCCAAGAATTCTGTAGACCAATCTGCATGTACTCAGGTCATGTGAAACCAGGTTCAATACACCCAGTCCACTTCCCATTTCTAGGAATTAAGCCATACATGTTTAAACCATTTATTATTAATTTAATCTACAGTGTACTATCTAATTTTCTACTGCCATCATATATTGAAACAAAGTTCAGTTTGTCTGATATAATATTTTTATGTTATATGTATTCTTTCATTATTCTTGCATGGTTTCCGTGATGTTATTCCTTGTCTATTACAGAGATAATTGTCTGTTTTTTTATCGGAAAATGTTAGCAGACAATTTTCGCTCACTTCAGAATATTAGTAACAAAAATGTTATAACCATGACGTCATTTGTAATTGTTCTCTCAAGGATTGTTAACATTCACAACAGGAATGAATTATCCCTATACGTAACTTCGTATACGGGCAGTATTTTTAACAGAAACTTGGTCTCCTTGAGTTCATCTTCCCTTGTTTGTTGATCTAACGCTAACCAAGTTGGGTCCGGTGTGCAGCTGATTCAGCAGTATGCGTCCCTTCGTCCTGCTGCAACAATCACGTACCGCGCTGTACGTCCCGGCACTGGTAGCGCTGGGCCATGATTGTGTAGCGATGTGTATCTATTGAGGCATCTTACCTTCGTACACTTATCCCTACAGTAACAGCCACTTCCCTAATGAATCTCAGCCAGCTCACTTCACCGTCATATAAGGAGATGAGTAGTTTTTCTTGTATTTTATACACGAACAGGCAACCCTCTCGGTAACGCGGTACCCGTCCGCTCGACCGAACTTGGCCGAAGCGTCGTTGTGCGTCGTTCGGGTCCGTCGCGAAGTCGCCGACGCTGAACCAGTAGATTGGTGTTCGTGTTCGCAAGCAAGTGTGGCCAAGTGTTACGCTTAAGCCTATATTTCGCTGCCCCGTGTGTTTTACCAACGCTTGACGAAAAACCGGTACACTCGCTCCGCTCTCCGTTAACAACAACAACAACAACACTTCTCTTCTTCTTCTTCTACTACTGCTGCTAGTACAGCCAGGACTCTCACATCCATCCTTCTCTAACTACATCAACAACAACAACAACTGACACGCTTGACCCAGGTTTGTGTGTGACAACATGTATGATGATGAGCCCTTGGCAAAACTGGTTTCTAACACCCGCTCGCACGGATATCTCCCTGTATGTATGTATGTATGCATGTATGTATGTGTTTCAGTACAAGTTGCCGCCGTCGTACGTGTAAGATTTGACATTTGCAATACTGCATACTGTCATGTCAATATGCAAATGTGTTTCGCGGTAGTACAACATATTACTGTGAATGCATCTAATATACGTGGTTTATAATTGGATTCAGATTCATTATGCTCATGAGTGTATACTCTACATTTAAGAGGAATCATAAATGATGTAGATGAGAAAATGAGGTTAGAATCTGTTGTCACGTGATCACGACTAGGTCAGAGAAACTATAAATAGCACTAGGATGTAAGAGCTTTTATAAGGATGTATGTGCAATAAGCGTAGAAAGTTTTCGAAAGTATCTCTTCCAGAACATATTTGTAACAACAAAGTTTCAAATGTAATTAAGACAAGAATAACATAAATATGAAGCGCCATTTAATCCAACCGGCGTATCGGAATTAGTGTCGGCAAACTAATTGTATACAAGATGTTTCTCTACTCATAAACATACAAATATAAGTTATTGTGTCATCCATTTTAAAACTATATTTATACGCTTAAATTTTAATGCCTTTCATAATGACAATAGTATAATCTTCCCAGTTTAGAAACGAGTTATTATTACTACCAAACACTGTATTCTTTGGCCTATAATTGTTTAATTCCATATCGAAAGATGTTTCAGTATTAACTAGAAAGGAACACCGACTATGTTGACATCAGCTACCATTAGCTCTACGTTCAGTTTTGCCTCGTTAAAATCACATGGAAATACTTTTAACGCACAATTACCATTTGCGTTTATATCGCGTTATCCTTGTATGTATGTATGTATATATGGTAGAGAAGGTAATGTCGCCAGTACATTCTAGTAAAATAGCATATAGATATTAGCCCCTTCGCAGTAATTTACACCAATTACAAGTTAGTTATATAACACTCTAATTGACAGCATATGAACATTTTTACTCATTGGTTATAGCAAATAAATTACCAGAGTTAGTCATGCGTGTATAATATTTATACATCCTGAAACGTGTCTACAAATTGGTTTCTCACTTGTAAATATAACAGATCATTTCTTAATTATTATAAGCTTATTTTATTTAACAGCAATATAACGTTAACATAAATAAATTTAATACAAATTATACAGCGTAACATTTGTTTTATTTTCATTTGTAAATGTATTAATTTTAAATTAGAAAATATGATTTTCTATTCACCTTATATACTGTATTACTCGTACATTATAAAATTCTATTTATTAAAATCGAGTTTCTTTCAATAGCAGTAATATTATAGAAATATCTCTTTTCTTTTTCTTCTCGTACTTTTTGTAAAAACAAAGCTATTTTAAGCAATTTAAATACCTGAAATTCCATAGTACACCGACAAAGCTGACATCTTTTATCTTCTCAATAAACTATTGAAAAAGAATAAAATTCCATTGACACTATCTACAGTTGGATGTATGTGCATTTCTTATTTAATTTATTAGTTCCAGAATCTTGATTTACAATTATTTCAGTACATTTCTTGTACTCGCTAGTGATATCTTTCTTAAATAGTTTGTTTACTTACAGCTTCATAAGATTTTAACCATTGCTATTGAACAATTTGTAAATAATATGATTTTTGACAAAATTTAAAGACAGTTCTTTTAATAAATATGTCATTTCATTATATTTACCCGCGAGTCAAAAGTAGAATACTAAAGATGAATATAGTTTTTTTTTTATAATATTGTCTATAATATAGAAACATATAGTCGTTTTCTTTAAGTACACGTCAATAAGGATGTTAGGATGTTCTGCGTCGCAAACTAGGCGTCGCATCAGGTATGCACGTGTACCTAGCGCATGCGTACATGTAATGACGTCAGCGACGGCGCCGCGCGATCCTCGTTTGTCACGCGGGCGCCTACATCACTCGTTAAACTCGCCAATGACGCCGGTCAGACGTACCGACGGATAACGGAATGATACTTGCACATTAACATATACTATTATAGTCCGCCCAGTTGAAAATTTTATATCATCGTATTATTTTCATCATAATTTATGACTTACTAGTAAATTTCTAGAAATTTATTACGTTCAAATAACGCCATTACTACTGCATTATCTGCTGCAATCTATAAAAGAATGTAGAACTGGAGATATGTAGAAATGATATATGCATCCGTCTGCAATAAGCATATTTGACAGGAAAAAAGATGTATTGTGAGGAAATATTCTTATGATAATGGATCATTCATCATGCAACGATTGACTTGTTGAAAAGTAAATATATTTTTGTGTATATGCTGGTCTGATAAAATATTTTTAGAATTGTATGTGATGATAATAATATAAGCTCTTGGTACGGGTAAAATAACTGTATTCCTTTTTCATACAAACATATATATCATTAAATGAAATAATCTGACATTGAAGGATTTGTCTTGTGCTCTGGAATGTATTTAAAATGATTCATATTGTATTATCCACAAATATACATATATAGATATAATAGCGGTTAATTTGCGTCAATACATTGATGGTTTTATTACGGACTAGCCGTTATAAATATAATGAATGAAAAGCAATGAGTCGTAGTAAATAAATAGCAATAAATGAATGAGTAGCGCTTAGTACAGTGGTAGATATCAGGTTTATTTCCATAGCTCGCTTGCATTGGAGATATATCACTCTTGTTGTTCATTAGCATGACACTGTATAAACATCGCAGCCATCACCGTGCGATCATCATTATCAACGCTAATCCGATTGAAAAATAAGCCACCGGCACACCGCTCCACCGTTCAGGGCCCATACAGTCTCCGTGCTCTCATATTTTACATCAGTTTGACCGCTGTAATTCATTTTAATGCGTATTACACCAATGAGATTTGCAGTATAATCCAAATTAAAATGTGGAAATATTTCGCGGTAGTATGGACAACAGTAGATGAGAGGGCGAGGGGATGGGGTGTGGTGGTTGAGTATTCACCGGGGCAACCGGTACACAAATTGCAATGAACAGTTTGCGCAGTGAATCGGAAAATTGCAATTGGTTTTATATGCAGCCCACCGATAGTTTTCATATTAAAATACGATTTTGCAAACATTGCGATTTTATCCTACACCGGGGAGTTTATTTGCTGTTTTGTTTCCGCGAATAGATTGATAGGAGCCTGTCGATCTATTATTATTAGTCGGCCACAATATATCCAACAAGAATTCATTGATTCGTGATCATTGTTATTTTTAATATATTACTCAAATGCTATGACTTTCAGAATGAACTAGTACTTTAGTAATAATAATAATATTAATTTAATGTTAATAGAAGTTGAACATTATTCTGAAATAGAATATAAAATTTAACATTTAATTAAAACCAAATACCAGTAAACAATATATAGTAATTGCTATTACAACTTGTTGACCAGCATATACATCTCAGCATTATCCAGCGGTGCTCAGTGCCGGGCAAGCAGCATATCAATCTTGAGAATTAATTTCAAGAGGTCACTGCATGATTAATATTTATCTGAACTTGTCGGCTAATTTATTTTCATTATCTACAGTGGTACAATGTAACAATGCACAGTTTATAATAATGGTTTATTTATGACATGCTATTTATAGTATTTGTACTATAATTTATTATAACTATTAAAACGACTGAGAAAATGTTGCAGATACAACTGTTGTTCATGTTGATTTGAAGGGCAACTATCGGGTAAATTATATAATTGCCTCTATACAGGTATAAAATTTAACAAACTACGTTTTATCTCTTTGATCTCTCTGATAATTAAATCTGGAGCCGGAAATAATTCATTTAACGCAGTCAGAATTTATATAATGCAATAAGTTAATTTGTTTTGAAATTTGGACAAAATTCTCCAACTCTTCCCTTTTGTCAATGTTAAAAGTTCAACGTTTACAGTTGTCACGACGCCGTGGAGATGTCTCCACTCCGGCTCTCTGGCTTATGAAGTTTTAATGCGTCTTGTATCCTTATTGTGGATGTTTTACTACCGGTTAGTTGGGTGGCTCGTACGCACGCAATGCCTTTGACAGATTACAGTTTTCATATTAATTTCAGCGTTCACGTTTCACCTGGTGGTAGCCAGCTAACGTAAGTCTCCTGGCATATTCTAGTATTCACCCTTGACGCGTATGACCTCACCCCGTGCAGAATAAGACGTCTTCCACATTTTATAGCTGCTCGTAAACCAGCCTGTTTTCGGCTTAGTTTTATACACTTTTTATGGGATGTCGCAGAATTAGTATGGGTCCTGTTTGCTGTCGGCCTTACTAACGGTACGGTGTACCGTGGTGTGACACAATTTTAATTTTAATAAGAGTTTAAATTAGTTTCGTGTTTATTTTTCTACACTGAGCTGCAAATAACTGCTTGTTAATCTTGTAAACGTTGAAATAATAATAATCTGTATTATGCAAATAATACATTAGACATTAGAATCTGTGGACAGTTAAGTGATACTTGTATGAACAAGTACATGATGTTACATGTACAAAGAGAGAGATACACGCACGCACACTGGTACGCACATAGACGCAATTATGATTTCCTGGCGTACCGTGATGTACGGGACACGTTAGAATAATTATCTTTATTTTATATGAAGATAAATTAGCGAGCATGTTCTGCAATTCCGCAATAATAATGATAAATTTTCAGCATATTCTCATAAATCTCGGAGTGCACTTGTGTGAAACATCACATACAAGGGCTATTATCGTTGCCCGGGCGTACATCATTGTATAACACTCGTGTTTGTTTATTTTCAAACTGCGCATTATTATAAATTGTTGTGAAGGAGCAGTTACAAGCTGGCCGCACCCTAGCCAAGGCACTTTTCTGATCTTGTACAATGATATAGCTCTAAGACAACCATCCACACACACACACACAACGCTGTGTACACATACAAGTCACACAACATTCACGTTACAATGCAACACAACATAATACAAGTTACTACAGGTACACTATGAAATGTCGCACAATAGTAGAGATCTGTACAGTATTTGTACTTATTGTAATGATTTATTAGAATGAAGCTAGAAACTACAGGCAGCCTCTGGTTTTACAACAGCACTGTACATTCTGCCACTGGAATTATTACAATGATTTGAGATATGCATAAAAGTGAACAGGCTATTGTCAAATTAACGATAAGTGAGACTGCAACCCGAGTTGAATTTATTATTTTAGTAACTGAGCTAAAAAAAATATTAATTCCTTACCGCTGCCAAAATTGCCAAACAGTGTGATGGTTATAAAACTAAATAATTTCTGCCTACAATAATTTTAATCAACATTAATTTAATTCAAGTCTAGTCCATTAATTAATCAGCCTGATAATTCGCCATCTCATCTAAAAATCAATGAAGTATCAAATTTCACCGAACCGCATGCATGATTTATGCGTCAACATCCCTGTGCAATTTTTTCCAAAAATTTTTTTCTTCATCATTTTGTAAAAACCGTACCTAAATATTTGATTAATGATAATATTAATCAAACTCCGATCGCGAGGTCACTGCAAACGAAGTACCGACAACGAAACAAAAAACTCCGTGAAAGGTTGCCGCCGCAGCCGTCGCCGACACCGTGGCAGCACTAGTCGCATGATAGATTTATATCGGCGACTAATGGAGTTTTGTGCTCCAATTTAATCATGCAATTGAGTTTTTTTGTAGTGAAAATGCAACGAAACACGTACGGAAATATTTAGTTTCATGTTGCATGCGATATGGAAACATTGTAAGCAGTGCAAGCGAGACAGCAACCACCGGTATTTGTTTCTATATTTGCTTTGGGATCAGAGTTGTTCGCATAATGAATTATGTGCGTCTCTCTACTACTCGTCATCCTATTGTATTTGTATGTAAATGCATTAAAATCATACGTACCGCTCATATACATATGTACGTACATACTCTGGTATGTTGAAATTAACAACAAATATCGTTTACCCAAGTCTGGATCTCAGTATAATATTCTGTCAGTTCAATATGTTTAAACTTGCACCTACATACACTGTCAACATTATTACGACAAACTGCACATGCAACACATATGCGTAGTAATAGTAATTTACTTATTACCTATGGTGAGTTAATTATATTTGTACTGGGTTAAAGGATGGTTGTAAGCAAACCAAGTAACAAATATGTTTACATGTTTGTCCAAATGTAAATTAGTTTTCTTTCCTAGCTCGTTATCACACGAACTCCGCCTATATTTGTCTTCTATGTTACGTGTTATCAGTCCAATTACTCGCTCTCAATTAATGACAGGCTAAATATAGCCTCACATCGAGTCTCCACTGAAATCGTTCAATATTTGCTTAACGCAAACTTTTTTATAAACGTTTAACCACACCTTTATGTACATGCTGTATACGGCGTCGCTTGCACAGGGACGTAATAGAGTAATTTTCTATAAATACACAACGCATTTACGCGCTCCGTTTGATGTTGGTGTACTTGCGGTAATCTTCCGTACAAACTTGATGTTTTCTAGACAATTTCTTAGAAGAAAGTCATTATAATTAGAATATATAGTACATTAAATCTCTGTTGCATCTTGAATAAAATTGAATAATGAGATTATATGAAACATTAATCCAGAAAACATTTATTCTTGTTATAATAATTATTTCCTTGATATTAAAACGTAAGTAAATATTATGTAAGTTCTAAGTAAGAAATATGCGCTCAAAGTTACTTTGTATATCTTACAAGTTTTTGCAATCTTTTAATTTTTATCTTAGATTAACTTGTGATTCAAATAATCCATATTTATCTGAAAGAAGTGTTTACTAGAATTTTATTTTTTACATGACTATGATACTGACTGTAAAAATAGAATAGTACTGATAATAAAAAATCTATAAAAAGAAAACGCCATATACATATAACATAACACGTAACATATACGTTAAAGAGAGTCAGATGTTTCTCAAAATTAATTTCCATAAGAATACATGTGAGACTGGGTGTGAATGTGTGTGTCCCTGTATGTGAGGTCCTTATTTTATTTATCTATGCTCACATCGTCATTAACATCGTCGCTAAATTGAATTATGTGTGTTCTCAGGTGAGTAACATCGTTGTCCATCCGTTGTACGAGTGACTAGCCAGCAAGCAAGCAAGTATGCATCGGTAGGGTGGTGGTGGTAACGTATATCCCCTTGTCCTACTTCTCGCACCACCGCCGTCCATGTGGGCGGTAGTAGAGTAAGAGGGTGTTGTTACGACGGAACGGCGCCAGGACGGCGCCTGCCACAGCGACGTCGCCTTGTGTGTATTCCCCGGTAACGACCCGACTCGAGCACTATCAACTGCTCCGTGAGTTGCAATTATCTGTATTTATGAGTAGATTTAGGGATATTTATACGGTCTTTGTTATACATCGTACTCACTTCCATCTTCTCTTTTACTTTTACCTCTCCATTACCTCCCACCACCCCGCCACCTATACACGTCATCACACAAACAAACATTACAACATAATATCTATGTTAAAAATTCAGTGTTATCCTATAAATATTTAAAAAAATCTTATCGAAGACATAGACTTAAATGTGGGATTAATAATGATTGATATATTTACCATATCACACATCTTTAAAAAATACTGCATATAATACTTAAAACAAGAAAAACACATTTTAATTTTAATTCTTTCATGAATATTCATGCTTTTTTTAAAAAAGTAACGTATAAAAATATTTTAAAACAAGATTAGCGGGCGCGTAAAACGTTGCAGAGAGAGAGAGAGGAGGATAGGTGATAAGTAGAGTAAAGTAGATAGGTAAGGTCGTGTTAGATGCTACCGTGTAAGCATCCGGTAATTGGTACCGGGTAACCGGTCCAAGGTTCATGTTAGCTTTGTGTTTTCGTAGAATAATTTACACAGTCCGCGGTCAGGGAAGGAGGAGATATGGTATTTGCTCAGGTAATTAGCGGTTTGCATTGCAGCCTCGCGGAGCGCATATCACCTCCTGTACATCACTGCATCGTGACCTGACCGAGACTTGCATCAGATTGCTACGCCACAGTATTCAGTTTAAATGTACTCCCCTCTTTTAACACACATTTCAGATTATTACTATACTGACTGAACGACAAAATATTCATGTTTGCTGGTATATAATAATTATGTATGTTTACTTATAAATTATTGATTTCACTGGATTTTAATTGAATAAAAATATTTGACGAAGAATTATGTATGAATGTTACAAACGAATGTAAAGAAGACATACATTTACTAGTGGACATTGGACACAACACTCTGAGAATACTTGTATAATATACTAATGACACTTTACATAGAACTAAAGAAGATGGTACCGAGCTGTATGCAAATATATTTATTACAAGTATTTTACATACACTTATAATATTCACATGAACTTCTTGGTGTAACTCTTCTAATTTTTTCCTTAGCGAAAGTTTGCGTTTGCGTGTAACGGCATCTGAATTGCATGTTTGCAAGTTCATAATGAACAAACTTAGTGTACATACTTCTTACTAATGCGTTTTGTACTCTAGATAAATAACACAGCAAATAGTTATGAATATAATCGCGCCCATAAAATTACTAGACAGTCAGTTATAAAACTAACAAACTCATATATGTATATATATATACATTTATATGTATGTACATACGAAGAAGTTACAAATGAACAAGCCTACACACATATGTACATACATAGTTACTCTGACATACGAGATACGGATTCAGGATTCAGCGGGTTTGTGGTATTTTAATGATGCGAACTTGTTTTATTTTGATTTGTATTTATTAAGATACAAATGATAAGATATTTCCACATTTCAATGTTAATATTCTGCAGATATATCTACAGTTTATTTTAATCCATAATAACAGTGTTGTGGGTGTAACCAAACCTGAAATATGAAAATTTGTTGTAGTGTGAAATATTTTTATTTTATTCTGTAAGATCCACATTGGCAACTATGTATGCGTTGTTGTTCGTACGGAGACGGATAGTCCGGGTGTAGATGTTCTTAGTCCTTCTATATCTGTCGTAAATTATAGTGTCGTTGCTTTCCGGGCAACCACATCCTAGTAGTTTGGGCAGTGGTGCCAATATTTAGCAAGGAGAGAAGTCGCCGGGTTTCGCACACAAATCAAACCGTTACGCTGCATGGTGGTTGCTTTACCGGGTTTCAAACCTCGTCGAATGATTTACGACAAGGCTTGTTACTTATCTGCACGTTCATTGTTGCACTTTTTGCGTAACCGACTTGAGCAGACGTAATCCGCTATGCGGCCGGGATATCAGCCCGATTTACACAGATACGGACACAATGCGGCCGGCGACTTACACTTCTGCAATTGTGCATGCCGAGAATTTATGTTCGTGCGGATTGTATTTTCCACTCTGTGTACATACATACGTGTACATATGTACAGGTGACGGTAAGACTTATGTCCAAACCTTACAAACATACCTCTGTACACGACCAACATGAAATATTAGTCTGGATGAGTGTTACAACTATAAAAATATTTCTACATTTATATATA
>JAGJTL010000059.1:2604317-2626562 GCA_022063505.1 Calosoma granatense
TACAATATTAATTTTTATTAAAACTGATACGATAGAAATACACATATATACATATTATAATGCTAATTTACATATATACATAACAAAACAAAATTAATTATTTAAACCATGTTAATATGCAGATACACATTTATTCATTTTTAAATTATTCTCATTAATGTAAAATTTAATGATGATTAATAGTCTACAATGTAATAAAAATTATATAGTGTACATTTGATTTAGTTTGTTAATTTTTTATACAATAATAATCATAACAATATAGAATTACTTAATAGGTATATCTACATATCGTATATATGGTAATATTATTAGATATTTGACATATAATTTCTTCCATAGATATGTTGCGCAATAACGCAAATATATGCCATATGTTACGCCGTACGCTTATTTTCGTTTCACGTAAATTACAATGTTTTGCCGTCTATGTGTGACGAAGTTACTGCTTTGCCAGTAGTAATAAATAATAAATATTACAGCATACTTGCGATATCTGTATATTTCTGCTAATGTTCGTTTCGATTCGGTTGTGATCGGTATGTGGACACCAATTATAACAAGTGTAAAATGTCATATCATATATGAATATTTTTCAAAATACGTACATATATAAAATGAATAAAGTAGTAAACCAAAAGTAGAATAACAAAAAGAATAAGAACCATAAGCAACTTTGGTTTATAAAAAGCGCTCGGTACGAAATCGACGTAAGTAAAGAACGTTCTCATGTTGAAATATCGAAAAGTTTCGCATACCGCGCACGTAAAAAGAATATACTGTACCAGTAACTGGTAGAGAGACAGAGAAAGAGAACAACAGAGCGAGAGGCAGAAAGATAGAGAAAAAAGAAACAATGCATATCTTTGGCTTACTTTAAAAAGCATATTTATGAGGATTTATGAAGAATTATTACATTATATTTTTGAATGTGTCAAGTTTTCTACATAATATTTTACGCTGAATATAATCTTTCTCTTATTTTCTCCATTTTTACTGACGCCAACGTCTAAGGCGTTTTACTCGTATGTTGTTACAACGCATACGGAATTCCAAATTTTAAATAAATTTTTTCACTGCAATATGCTTCCTCGTAACTTACATAATAAATTTATAGAAATCAATTTCGGTACACATTGAATGAAAAATGTAATATGTCCAACGTTATTTGAAATTATAGTTGAGAAAGTGCGGGTTGAAAATTTCGAGGCTCATTAATTCGCAGTTTAAAACTCAATTGAAACTGCAGTCCCGCTCTCGTTATCCACGTAAACGCCGTACACAATTATTCAATTAAATCATAACAAACGATTACACTAATTGTATAAATTAATCAATAGCCGCATAAATTGCTGTACAAATGATCTACGTTCGATAAAAATCATTTTTGTACACGTAAGATCAGGCGGTAATTGCTAACGACGGATAAAATGTTCTGCTGGTAAGATTTATACGTTACGATGATAGTAATTGGAACGAAGTTGGACCTGAATGAATATGTCATTGTCAACCAGACTCTTAGATCATACAGCAGTGGAGAAAAATTTAAAATGCACTTATAAATTTGTAGTTTAATCTGTAATTAGAGACGTGCCAGTTACTTCCACGCTATCAGCACCCGATGTAATGCTAATTAATTAAATTGTAAACATCCAGATGCCATGCCATGTTTCATAGTATCACTTGGATCTCTGCAGATAAATTTCATTATTTTTCTTACTTCTGCATTAGCAATAAATATCTGTTTTCTGCAGCTAATCGTTTTTATTTCATCTTTGCGAAATCCGTTTTGTGATGTTCGTTTAGATTAATGGCTCTGCAAAACAAGGAAATGTTTAGCATTCCTTCGGATACTTTTAGTTTAAATGTAACATTAGAATGCTGTAACTTGCTAGTTATATTTATTTTAAGCTGTGTGTGGTTGCACTGAAAAGGAATATTATTGTATTTAACTTGTTCTGTTCTGCGTAAAAAGGATGCAACATTCCTTCGACATGTTTCTTTTTATATCAAGATTAAAATTTTTTACTGTTCATTTTAACATCGTTCAGAATTATGATATAAGTGGGTGAATTACTTGTTTATTTTAGTTTCAAAACGAAATTCCAGCTACTGACTGTGTGTACGTACTTGCGTATTCATTGAAATGATGTATATACATCCAGTTTTATTTATTGGTTGAAACTATCATGTTAGACTTGAGAATTATGTACACACTTGATGTATGTTGAGTGTGGTAGCTAGTTTTACATAAACATGCACATACNNNACACACACACACACACACACGTATTACTTACTATACATATGAGCACATATAGTCTGACAGTTCGTTCACACATAACCTATATTCGAACCGCGTTCTCGTTACAAGCGATGAGTGCCGCGTGTTTATATTTTATGCAGGCGCGTCGTGTTAAGATAAATTCACTGAACGTACCCACAATTCCTTATATGGCTGCGGTTGCCATGTGCGGTCTCGCCGGCTAACGTATCATTATGAGACATGATCGGCGATTTTACCGTGACCGTATGTGCATATTTGAACTGTTTATTTACCAGATATGCAATTAGGGGGATGGAGGGAGATCATAGTCTTACATACAGCGCAGATCATGTCACTAGATCTAAATCCCTGCGCAAACAAATTCAAATACGTTACGTATGGTAATGTTCAACTTTATTATATTATCATATTATTTGAAATAGAAACATTTTCTTTTATTTTATATAAAGTACATACTGTCACAAAACTAACACACTACATGTAAAATATGAAGAGAAATTCTATGTTTAGAGCGTGGAATTCTAACTAGTGAGATACGTTATGTTTGCATGGCGCGCGCTGCATACATATCTTGTAAAACAGCCGGTCATTTCAGACACTCATTTACTCCAAGTGACGAGTCCACTGCTGTTAATAATGCGTATTATTTTATGGATGAAACGATAAATTGTACGGAGATTAGGTCCGAGATACGGGAGGTGTAAGCAATGCTATACTCGGTAATTTCATCTTAATCGCCTCTACACTGGATCAGAGGTTTTACACATTTTTGCGGCGGAACTCTTTGTGCAGAAATTTATGGGTATATACGTTTTACTTGTGTTTCACTGTGTCATTAAGATTCCTGCACATTTATGAAACAAAGACTATATTTTATATGTACATTACGGTACGTAGTAGCAATTATTACGAACTCTACTTTACTATTTTGCTATCAAAAGAGCTGCAGTAGATTTGTATCATACTACTCCACTGCATGATTCAGGTGAAATATTTGATTTTAAGAACACAGTATCGAAATGTAAGTTTTATTTTTCTCATACGGTTGACAGTTGATAGATTGTTGAACTACATGCATGTTTATGTAATTAAAACGACACTAATTCATAACTAATTATGCAGAACTGTATGATGCAATGTAACATTTGGATGATAAGTGGGTTAGCCATGAGCAGTTTGTTAAAAATAATCGTGTTCTATAAAGTTGCACAACTTGCAAATATCAACAAGGCTATTGAAATGAAAACAGTACAGTTAATTTTTTGCTAGTGGTGCATTTCACTAAAATAATATTTAAACTCTATTGTGACAATACACCTTGCTATTGTACAATGAATATATAAAAAGTGTTCTTAATATATCGCATTACATTGTATTGTATACAATATGAAGTAATACTGGTTTCATATGAATTTATAAATACCAAATACCTGTCACTAAGGTTCATAAATAATCCAGTGATTATACTATAATTTCATTCATCATCGCCCTCATTAAGCAGATTCGTATTTCAGACCATCGCGATATATATGTATGTACATCGATCTGATTATCATAACAGACAAACACACATACACACACACTTGCTGTCGTTTCATTGTGTGTAGGTAACACTACATATGCGAATTAACATGTACATACCTGTATAACTGTATTGCACAATATCTGTACACACTTGTGTATGTGTGTGAGTGTATTTGTGTTCTGTAACACGTGCTATACAGGTGTGTAAATGTGTGTGTGTGTATGTGTGTTTAACATTACAAACGGTTGACCACGTGAAATATAAATGCAAATACAATGCAATATATCCACCATTATGTATTCATCATTTGTATTTAATATCGTTTCATTTTCAAACCGACATTGTATACTTATTTTACTGTTGAGTATTTTCAAATTATTTATAGTTCATTACGTGATGCATATATGTACATATCTATAAATTTCTAACAACCGTTAAAACGTGACAGAGATCTAAGGTGTGGAAAAGATATTATTCTATAAAAAAAGGAAAAACTTCTTGTGACTAACATATGTAGCATTTATGATCCTTTTCTATTAAAAAATCTAATAATTTTTAACTCACATTTTTAACATAGTTCAACATTCCTTTTACAAATAAACTATTACAAAATGACATACGGTACATATATACATATGTACATATTTACCAGTGACATATTTAAACATAATTAAATAGGCACATGGACAGGATTTCCAGTAAATAATTCATCATGTAATTGCTATTGAATTTATTTGGCCGGCAGCCATGCCACTGAATTCACGTTCAAATATGGGTTACCATGAGCTAGTGCTGATATATTTAGTAAATATTACGATATAATATCTATTATATTAATTGACAGCTGACCAATACTACGTTCGAATTTATGACAGGTTAATCTTGACAGCCTACTGTGTTGTATGGAAATAAACATGTGCATTGCACAAACATACATACGTACATGTATGTATATAATTGAACACACACACACACACACATACAATACTACACAGATAAAGACATGTGTTCACATGTATATACATGTGCTTGTACATGTATTTATATGAAACCGGAATAAAAAATAGTGGATTACGCTCGCAAATGTGCTGCTGCTGTTGCTGACCCGAAATAAACACATGGAAATACGAAAATAAATCCAGCTACTGTTGAATTATACCCATCATAAGTCAAATATAATGCACACGAATTCGAATTTTACTGCCGTTAATCGATAATAACGTCATATCGTTTATATTTTAAATGATTTGTTTGACATATTTGAATTCTGAATTAATAATTTTGAATAGCATATTTTCTAAACATTATCAGTAGTGTATTTAAATTGAATACAGTGATTATATGTGATTTATGTATAAATTATAGATATTGCATTTTTCGTTATTCATTTTAATATACATAGGATTTTATCCTAAACAGATTAGCTGGATTATTAAGAAGAACTGAACTATACATGAATGTGTTGTTCTATTATAATACATATTATGTTTCTATCCGTTCATTGTTTTAGCTCTTTGTTATACTACAATACAATAGTGCAACTTCATAAGGTTTGTACTGCGACTCAAAGAGCAATTGGATAGCGAATGAAACAAAGACAAAACACAAAGTTGTCATAATTAAACTTCGCATCATTTACGATAACTAAATTTCAACTTTGTCACTGTGAATCGTGCGCCGATCTGACTGGTAAACTTATGAAGAGAGACAGAAATTCTTGGTCTTAAGGACGCAATTTTCCAACTCAATAAATTTAAAACACTTATCACAACGCAGACAAATAAATTCAACTGAAATTCGTACACAAATACCTTTGCTACTTTGCTTTGATTAAAACCTATTCTACACAATGCATTGTACAGTGGTGTGTTATGCTGTGCTTGCAACTGAAATTTGCAAAATCAGAGACTATGTAAAACACATTATAAAAGCAAGAAGTTCAGCAAGGCTATAATAATTTTATTTAGTGTTTTAGTGTTTTACGCTGGCGTCATTGTGTCTGCAACTTGGACACCGAAATTGTAAAGTGATGACTGAAATAATGAAGATCCAACTAACTTATCAGAATACTACTTTATAAGATTGTGTTGCTTGTATTTCGGTATACTCATGTTTGGCGCTTGGTCAAAGACCATTTAGAGAGTTTCGCTATTTGTCGCTGCTAAGTGCAGATAGGATTTAGGACTCCTAGTGGACAAACAATTCTGATTGTCAGAGTATCTCTAATCAGATTGCTCGGTACTCAGCCCGTTCTATTTTCGTCTCTCGCGTTTCGTGCGCCCGGTTGGTATTTTATTGTGCCGATGTTACCGACCGAGCAGAGAACTTGCATTACAGCAGATAGTAGCAAGTTGTGCAGATACATATTTTATTGGTATGTGATTTATCTTAGTTCGCTGAACGGTAACCGATGCAACGTGGCGCGGCCGTTCCGTTCCTCTCTGACGCTATCTACCATCTCTCTCACACAGTCCTTCCCGCTCGTTCTTACTTACATCTCTGTCTGTCTATACGACGCCGTCCTTGTCCTGGACAGAGATGATCAGGATATCGCTGAACTATTTTGTAATTAGCAGCCGCTACATAGATGAAAGTAAAGGGTTTCAACTTACAAAACCCAGCAAATGTTCTCTGAATACTTTAAGGTCAAAGTCAAATAGTGCAGAGTCAGGTTAAGTTAATTTGTAAATTCTTGTTCGCCGCCGTCGCGCTGATTAAATATGCACGCATGAGCATTCGCAAAACAGGACAGGTTTTTTTTCTCCCCCATTGTAGGTGCGTGTACCCCCAATTACGTACCGCGACAGCCGTTTGCGCCCCGTCCGAAGCCCCCGGGGAGAGTTAACGCAGATAACTCGTTCTAACTCGCGCCAAACTTTCAACTTTTTTATTTTATTTCCGACCCGGCCGTGTCTGAAGCTGGAGACCATGGTAGTCGAAGTATAGTGGAAGAACAGAACTCCTCTCTATTCGTCCGAGGTTCAAGTGTGTGACCGGATTGTATGTAAGCGTAAATTTGTTTGTGCCCATGTTTTTTCTTTGTCCTTAACTCTTTAAACGAATAAAACTTGAATGTGGACGAGAAGAGAGAACTGCAGAATATTTTACTACTGCTGTTCCGTTCTTCAGAGGGATACATACATACATACATACATGCTCATATAGACAAGCACGAGAGAGCATTTCTACCGAAGTGGGTCGTTGCAACGACGACAGCAGCCCGTGCCGACTCATCGGGGTAACGTAAATTCAACGAAGGAAGTATGAAGTTTTAAATTTTAAAACAGGTTTCTTTGGGCCACGTATATCTTCGACGGGAATTTCACTTTGACATATTACCAGATTTCGGTCTTAGGTTTGATGATGCTATCGTAGGAAGAAATTTTATATTCAGGTAAATAATATTAGGGACTCGGTAGCATACATTATTTGTTATTACGAAATTTTAATAAATAACTACCCAGTATCTTCTTATTATTTGCTGATATTGTAAGATTCATGTGAATACAATGTTTGGTTTGGAACCTGTTTATTGCAGCTTGGCAAAACCATAAACCTCGTATGACGTCATACGGCGACAGAAAAATTACAGTAGGATATCTTTGTTAGTTCAACTTCAATTATTTTCAAAAGTATAATTCATAAATATTTTATTTGTGGAAGTCGAGCAGAAATTTTACGAGTACAGAAAGACATCTTTATCGTCTGCAATATCTTTGCTTAATTTCATCATAAAATGTAAATATAGAAGGGGAAAGATTTACTGAGAGTCGCCAACCACCGCCGACCCTCCTCCACTCATTGGTATATATATCCCACACCCAGCAGTGCCCCTTATCATCATACATAATAGAATAGAACATGGTGAGCGCAGGGATTAGGTAAGCCGCGCGGGGGCACATTTTAAAACTGTATCAGTCAGATTATTTACGAGCGCGTATCTGAATTGACGTACTGCAATAAGAAAGTCGTAAAATGTGTTTCAATTATTGTACGGTACCACACAGTGCCAACGTGTACTTACTGGTCTATACACGTTTTTTAGACTACCTGCCATGGAAAAAACAACAAACGGCAAATTGTTTGTCAGTATTTTCGGCTGCGTAAAACTTTTAATGACTTGTGCTAAAATTTCTATAGCTTTTCTGTTTAGAACTGGGCCAAGGTACAAATGTAGCGTGATGCTATATTGCTTCAGCTACATTACAACATTTCTTAGTAGCAATACCGATAGATTATGTGTTCGTATTTTCAAGAATTATATTGCAAGTACAACAGAAGTCTACTTGTTTGAACTTGTGTACGATATTGGTAAGCAATAATTTAGTTTCGGCTAGCTAACTGCACGTTAGAGATGGTGAACACTTTAATTTGCTATTCCGGTGTCTGCAGTTAAGGTTCGGAGTCCGGAGTCGAAGCGGAAGGTGCCCAGGGGAAACTCCGTCTCGGCTCATTACCGTTGATGTATCACGAATAAATAACACGACTTTATCGTCCACGTTCGGTAATCGTCGGGTTCATAATTGATGTGACTATCAGAGTCGGAGACGCGTGACTCACGCTTCCATCACACCACGCATTGGGAAAAATAAAATTCCGGACGCCGTCTTGTAAAACTACCCCTCCACAGGACAAACTCGTGTATGTACATCAGCATGTCCCAAAATAGGAATTATATTGCCATATAAATTATCATTGGAACTACGCTGTTCAGCATTTATTCATGAAACAGAATACAACTCGATTAGGATAGGTGTTCGTGATGTAAATAGAATAGTCAGAGATACTGTAACATTCCATGAGAGAAATATGAGTGGAAAGTGAAATAGGAAAGTTAGGATTAATTTTTTTACATAACATTTAACAGAACTTAGAGTAAAGAAGTATAATTTGGAAATTGTTCTCATCATAATTAATTGGAGTCTAGAGAATCATTTTAAATTTTAATTAAAGGAATCTAATACAAATTGTATAAACTAATTTTGAGAACCGCTGCCCGCTTGCAGTGGTCATTGAATTTGTCACAGTTTCGCCAAGTTTATGGGGAGAAAGTTTTTAAATTCACTCGGATATATTACATCATAAAATATCGATAAAATTGTCAATTTTACTTCGTCTTTATTTCCCCTCGTATAACATAATGGCTGGCGTCGTTGGATCGGGGGTGTATGAGGCGGATCACGAGTCGGAACTGGGCGAGCACATGAATGTACTGGCTGATATCGAGACGACACTCAGGCCTGTCCTGGTCTGCACCAGCCAAGCTGGTCAGGTCGCGTCATGCCGTGCTGCAATATTGGGGAGTGTGGGCAATATCGCTTTATGTACTTGTTGTACTACGCTGCCATGCCGTCATCGGCCCCGGTACTTTCACGATCGGAAATAAAACTGAGCCAGATAGATGCAAGGGCGCGCCGCACAGGTGACCGTACACACGTACATACATTCGTAACGTAATGTAACGTAACATACCCCGTACCTCCGTGCAGTTCGAGCAGAACCGGATTCAGTACAGAAATTTAACTGGTGTTTTTTTAAATCTATATTATTTCGGTGTGATTTTGAAAGAAGAAAAACAACAATACATAATTGAAATGAATAATGTAAAATAATACTTAAGAATAATATGTTCTTCAATAATACATTTATAATATGAAATTCAATATATGGAATATGTCACAATACCGGTAGATACGTACATTTATGTTATATGAATGTAGATAATAATAATGTGACCGAGTTCGGATCTGCTGCTGCGTCAGCTTCGTGTCCGTCGAGTGGAGCTTTGGCTTAGGTACAATTCATTGTTGTCGGTGTGTGCTTCGTATGGTATTTATCCTGCTTATACGGAGGATTTCGCGACAGTGTAACCAGTGCACACGGCTGACTTGACGGTTAATCTCAATTTAATCCCGTGCTAATCGAGTTTTAAATCTAGCACGGGTTCAACTCTAAGTCCCACAGCAGCAGTAACTGTAGCAGCAGTCATGTTGTACGTATGTAGACACGAGTACATACAGACAACTGTATACTAACATACCTACCTATCTTGTTTACTTGCTCAAGTCAACTGTCGTTTCAGCAGAATTGGAATTTAAAATTATTGGCAGTGCAAAGGAAATCGTAGGTGGATGCAACTACGTGACTCTAAGCGCTTGTTTATGTTTGTTACTGTAACTTTAATTTATTTACATCCTGTAGATTATTAGATTTCTTATTTAAGTTCTTATCCATGGCTATAACTTCTATTTACGGCGGCTTCAATATTTTTAAAATTCTAGTCAAGCTGTGTACAGTGTAATGCAGCAGAATGTTCGCATTTTAAATCCGTCGAGACCTGATTTAGTACGAAGTGAAGAAGTCAATGTATGTCGTTTAGCGGACATTTTAATTATTCCTTTTATCGTACAGCAGTATATTCCAGGAGTAGTTAATTCTATAATTACAATGTCAGTGTAGCAATTGCTCTACAAAAAACTGTCAATCCACAATTATTTATGTCTCTTTGGCAGCTTTCATAATTTTCTTAGAATTTCCTTGAAGAAAATATAAAAATCTAAGTAACGTATCACTGACCGTTGTTACCCTGATTCATCTTCGTTTGTTTTCCATTCACTGTGTACGTTGTCCTTTCGTTATCTTTCCACGCGTAATTTACTTGTCCGTAATCAACGGAAATCTGAATAAACTGAGGCCGGCACAGCAGTCACCCATCGCCCGCTGTGCTATATTGTGCGTACCAGAAGTGGTGGGGTTGAACGGAATGACATCAACAAATGATTTTCCGGGTAATTTGTATTCCTTATGGATTGTGAAGCGAGCACGATTGATTACACCCCACCCTCTTGTACCCGCACCGCTCTACCCATGCTCCAGACCCCCCATGGACACTGGAAAACCTACCCTGTGCCCTGTACCTAGTCCCTATCAGCGCTTCCGGACACCAGGAGGGTGCCGGTTCGTGTTGGGCCCATGGTCAGTACTGTAGATGTTAAAAAAGTGGACTTGAATGGACAGTACAATTTATGTTGTGTTATTGAGTAGAAAATATTGATGCGATACTGACAAACTTTACTAAGTTACCGTTATGGAAATATATGATTAGTAGAATTATAGAATCTGATATATGGTCCACTTGTATGACAATACCTGGTACAGCAGATAAAACTCGTTTTGTTACACCAACTCTAGGTAGTAAATAAGAGAAATGAAGTATATATAACTTTTGGAATATATTGTCCAATTACGATCCAATTCCTGCTCCATATTTGGCACAAAATGTTCCACTCCGTTTTTGTTTTAATTTAACTTTTCTGGCTACTATCCATTGCTGTACTGTCTACAGTACCTGACAACGTTCACCCTTCTCCTCCTCCTCCTCCTCCATTACTAACTACAGCTCGTCCTAGGTATACAATCCTGCATACACACACACACCCCTGCTTCCTCTCTCGACCTCTGCTTCCGTCACCGTCCCCTCTCCCAGCTGGAAAGCGCCATAATTCACACTGAGCGATGATGTCCGACACGGTGACAACTTTAGTACAGCATTATTGAATTTCGGAGCTAACAAATGGCACAAGTTAGAAAACTACCGCTAAAAAATTTCCAATGACATATTCGTGGAACGTTGAGTTTTCTGATCACGTACTGGGGCGTATAGGACCGAAATGAAAATTAAGAATCATTATTCTTTTCAGCTTTGCCCGTTCTTCTTATTCTTCTTCCTCGTTTCTCTTCTTCTTTAACTTCTTCTCCTTGTCGAAGGTCTTCGCTTCCTATCGTTTCTCCACCTTAATACCTTTCTTAAAACATTCGTCGAAGCAAGGGGAATAAAAATGCATGACGACGCGGACGGTGCGTCCCGTGTCTTGTTATTGGGACTCCGGGAGGCGTCCACATCTGCGACTTGCTCGCTGCCTCTGCTGCCGCTTCGGGCGAGCACAGAATGCGAATTAGTTCCCACATCGTGCTCTTTGTACGTACATACCTTCTCTACTCTACCCAACTACGTACTACTACGTATTACTCTACTGCGTACTCGACTCTAACTTTCTTCACTTGCACACACAACGTGTCTCATAGCTGCTTCCATCTCTATCTATGTGTTCGTACTCACGTATGTTATATTGATCTGCTAATGTCCAGTAAATATGTTTGCTGAATGATGATTGGGTGATAAAATGTTTACACATATTTCGCAATACGTTGAAATTTATGAAGTACTTATGGACATACAAGCGTATAAATAGGATACAGCATTTGTGGAATATCCCATTGCTGAATCTAATTCGTAGGCTTCAGGTAAACCTACACACCATCCATGAGAACAAAGGCCTGATACATAGTGACAGGTCCTGCTACTAAAGGGATTTCCTGAAATCTGTTTCCTAGTAATTGTTCTTTCAACTTTTCTAACCTTACTTAACTGACTTTTCGTGTTAGAACATTGTCTACGATTGCAAATGACAGATGACTAAATAGAATTTCGCGCGGATGTAAAATGTGAAATGTGAACAGACAGTAAGACAGCTTCAACTATTTTTGAAGATTTTACGACTTTTTAGCGTCTGTACATTACATATTACGCACAAAGGAAAAAAATCTTGGCTACAGTTTGCATATAGACACATTAAATTTAAACTACATGAACGCAAACAGAATTTTCACATTTAAAGATGTGTCATTTTGCCAAACCATTATTTTTAATTTTGTTACATTTAATATTCGTATGTTTTATTGCTAAAACAGCAGCCAAATAGATTAATTAAATTTATTTGCGTTTATGTAACATTCAAGGATTCTGCCAATATGCGTATAAAATTGCGGATTATAATATTATAAAATGTCTAGAAATATATACATTTCTATGTTAATTGTATTGGGCATGAACTGTTAAGCATTGTCATAATTTTTATAGTGCGGCATAGAAAGATGCCAAAATCTGTTAGCGCTCTTCATAAAAACTGGAAAAGATTGTGTGCTGGCAAGTTACAATACTCTATTTTCAATATCGTAAAATATTAAAGTAATACTAAAAAATATCATTTTTCTCTTCAAGACTAAATATATAACAATATTAACATTTTTAGCTAGCCAAGCATTGGCAAGTATGTATATTATTCTAACGTGATGTATCCAGCATGAATAGACAACAGCCACATTTTCTTAATATACTGATTGCATATTTCATGGACAGATTGTTTATTAGGAATAATGTTTACCGGCTACCGTCTGCTACCGGAATGTATATTTTGCTGATCTTCGTTGGTCGTGGAAGTAACCACAGCACGACGCACTAGCAACCGGGTATCAGACGTAATCTACCGGGTGTATCTGATGTATAACCGGGGCGAGTTCTTGTTAAACTTAACGTTATTACATAGGTAGTTTCTATTCGCAAGTGGCGTTTCATTGACTTGAAAGCCTCATTTATGTAAATACTCGTGGTCCGCCATCACCGACATCGTTGCAACTACGTACTTCGATATCATCGCATCACTTTAATGATGGCCAACAAATACATGATCCCAGGGCAACGTTAGCGTGCAAACACGAACACCCCGTAACATAACACACATGCTTGCATGAACACGTCCATACATACCTATATATGTAGATGTACACACACAGTAACATTGTGAATATGGAGGTTGGGGTTATATATACTAAGATTGGAGTTTGCCATCTAGACTGTTCAATAGCATCATGCACTCTAAACATGACCGTTAGCACTGGTTAATCTACAAAAGTGTTCGGTTCTTTAAGCAATAATCATTTTCATTAACGTATTTTGTATTAATTCAATTTGGTTGTTTTGTATTCAGAGCCGCCTAGAAAAGTATACGCTTGGAAATAATCACAAGTAAATTTGATCTTTTCGCAAATGTTTTTAACGTTGGCAAACCTTTATATTTTAATTAAATTTTCTAAAAATTAATTGTATAGTTCATGTCCTATACTGTATTCTTTCAAATTACAAACAGCAGAAAACTACATATGAAACCAATATTTTGATGTACTCATCAAATATTTGTATGTGTATATACCTGTATAATCATATACAAACACGTACATACATACACAAATAGAATGGATAGAAATAATTACATTTGCGTATGGTTCATGCTAATGGTGAAACATGACGGGCACATGTTATAAAACGGTGTGAACTTTAAATCAACAGCAATAGTCCGGGTGTATAGAGTTGAAAATCAGCTGAATATAAATCATATCTCTTTAATTATATATGTGTGAGGCAATTAACCGGTCCAGCGGTTCAGACCGGCAAACCAGACGCATCCATTACCAATCCCTTTACCCTCACAAACCCCTCCCCTCTTTTCCTCTAGCCTACTGTAACTACGACGGTACTTCCATCTATCGGACACAGAACGTAATCATTTGGACTACGATAACACACTTAACATCTTATCAAATATTTACACACTTAAAGGATTTTTTATCAGAGAAAGAAGCAAAATACTAGAAATATTTTTGGTTCGTAATAATTTTAGCGAATTTTTTTAACACTCTAGCGTAACTCAAAAGTACATATTCTTTATACGTACATGAAAATATACATTAATTTTATGAAAATCCGATATGAACTTTGGGCCATGTAATGTTATTTTCATTATAAATGGTGTGAAAATGAAAGGGCATAAATCTAATATGCGTATAACAAGTGTCACCTGAATATATTTTAAAGAATTATATTGTCGACGACGACCTTTACCAAATTTAGTTGTTCTACTTTCCAACGACACAAGAACAGACCTAAAATTCTATAGTGATAAAATCAAGTAGGCACAGCCTTTGTTTCAACAACACTCGATAAACATCAAAGTTAATTTCAACTTGCATGATTTGTGACTAATTTCTTTCGGGTAATTTTAAGCACGTATCGTAAATTTCCCAACACTTAACCCCTCACAGGGCTACCACAATAAAAACCTGGAAACTTCCCACACTGATAATAACCCGTCCAATAAACTTCAAGCATCTAAATCACGAAAAAAACTAGAGCAGCCAGATAACTCTGGCATAACCTAGAATTTAATTTTTATTATCTTTGAAAAAATAAAAGGAATGAAAATGAAACGACCCGAGCGAATAAACGGACATGCATGTGTGCATATAGATATATGTAGTCTTCTCCAACGACAGGGTTGTATTACCGGGCAAATAGAATAAGTAAATTAATCATTACAAAATAATATTCACACTGTTTATTCATGTTTTATAATAAATAATAAAAATAATAAAAGCAATCACCTCCGCTCTTTTACAGAAGCAAACCACATGAGGAATCTGAATTTATGTTGTCAACAATACGTAACAATAAAAGCAAGAATGAATCATTGAAATACTACAGGACTGTATTCCATCTTATCTGAAACATTATACTATAATATTTGACTCCACCATTATTATTATTATTATTATTAGTACTAATAATACGGTTACCATTAATTATACACATGTATTTTAGTAATATTAATCATTTTCTAATTGAATTATAAATTAAAGTGCCCCTCCGCCGAGTACAACTCTGTCACGTTGGACAGACGGACGGCGGACGTTGCACGGCTCCATCCGATAGCGTATCGTGCGGACTATTTGCGAATTTTCGCGACGGTACGGTCAATGTGGGAATGTGGGCACTGGTCGGGCGAATATATGGGCGGCCATTTGCAGAATGAAGCGACTCTACAAATAAAAATGTTATCCTCTGGTGTGCAATAAATTATGATGAAAAGCCTTGTTACATGGCGACCGGCGTATATGGGCCCAGAGGACGTTTCCGATCTCAATGCCATCTCTATTTGCAAGGCCGGACCTTCGATATCTCGTCGTATGTATCGGAAAACACATACATATACAGTACATGCTTGTATGTGTGTACACACGCGATCCACTTGTATACACGACTAGATGTTTGCATATACATGTATGTATGTATGTTGTGCAGGTTTTTGTTTTACTTATATAGTTCTATATTTTGGTTTGTCTAGTCGACTGGTTGCTCCTCGCTCCTGCTACTGCTACTGCTACTGCTGGTGCTGTTTACTGGTGCTATCGTCATGGAAACCGTTTCGTTAATAAATAAATATGTGTTCGGTTCTTTACGATCGTACCTGGAGACGCTAAATTTCTCTGGCGCAGTTTGTTTTGCACGAATGTTGTGGATGGTACACGTTCGTTTAATATTTTAAACTTGGATGTTTACGGAATTGCTAGAAGAAGAAAATAAAAGCACGAATGAATATGTTTCACAAGCATCTACTTGCAGTATAGCAGTAGTAATATAACGAATATTTCGGAGGATACATACATGTTAGATTCCATACAGACAGGGGTAGGAAACGAACCAGTGATTACAAAGTAATATTACTAAAAGCTAACAACAAGCCGTATCATTTAGACAAGAACTAGCGCTGCCTCCACTATCATGTTTGTTCTTGTCTTTTTGTTTTCAAAGTACATTGCCACTGCTAATGGCTGGCGATGATACAACCGTGCAATATTCGCACAGATAGACGCAACTGATGAACCGGATAAGGGACTAGTGAATACTGGGCGGGTACGAGGGGGATGTGCAAATGAGTGGTCGTGCACAACTGCACGACAGAAGTGCGAGTTTGTCTCTTAACAGGATGGAATCCGATTTACATCAATGTATATATAGGAACGTGTGTATGCGTGCATATATACGTGTACGCACGTGTGTATATGTGTGTGTCGGAACCAGAAAATACGGTAGATTAGCTTGATTAGTTTTGGCAGTGGCCGCAAAACGCCGCGGTAGTTGCCACGAATCTAGCATCCATAGGCGTCGAGTTGGGAAATAAAAAAAAGGAATCGTTAAATAAATTGAATTAAATTCATTGATGGTTAAAAAGAAAAATAACAGTTTTCATTACAACAATATCATCCTTTGCATTTCTGGAATGTATATATTTCATCCAGATATATAGCTATAGGATATATGAAAAAGAGTTCTCAGTGAATTAATTAATTAAAATGGAAAATATTTCCACTATAATTGAAACATTTTCACAACGAATAATTCCTGTTGAAATGCTCCGGTATAACTCTAGTACTCTGATCATGTATTTGTTTACATTGTAGTTACTTTGGCGCATTATTTATTCGTGCCGTCTCCATGTCTGACCGACGAGTCACAACCAGTCGAGTTCATTGACACAAGACCCCATGCGGAAAACGTCTAGCGCACGCCCCTGGCAGGTTTGTCGGTGGGCGTCCCGGCGCCGACGGCGCAAAAACACCATTTGAATTGTCGACGCACTTCACGCACCGATGTCGGTCCCTTATCTTACTTCTCTCCTCTCTGTATTAGTAGTAGTCTGATTCTCTCTAACAATAGTATTCGAGTCTCTCGCTGACTCTCTTTATTGTAATGTGCAAACTGAAAAGAGGATAGTGTGCTGTGAAAATGGTAATTTCCCTTTAGATATGGACGCATTATGTGGAATGTGTAGATACTCCTCCACATCTATATATGTATATGTACACATGTATATCTACATATACTTATATATATACGTACAAGTTCAACGGGACATTGGCCCCTTCCTTCCTACTTTTATTTACTGAACTACGCCACTGGCGCCAAATATCCAACACCGAAACTTTTAATTCGTTTTTTCAAAAGGTCTCTTTTTTACTTTTTTATTATTTTAATGGGGGTTAATGCCAGTGATAACTAGCATGACATTTTAATGGTGATGTTCTCAGTTTATATGGGTAATAGTTGAGGGGATGTTAGTGTTATCTAGTTTGTTGTAATATTTTAGATTTTGGTTGGTTTCATTTGTAAAAAAAAAACACATATCATATTTTGTGTATGTACATAATTACTACTAGCCAGGACATATTATCAGCAAACATTTACAAAACTGTTGTTGTCTATGTTTTAATCTGAACATACAAATATTTGCACAAAACAATAATCTATACGAACCTAAGCAATTCACGGAAAATCAACAATGAAATAATTTAAGTTGTAATTATTTTATGATTATTTAACATTCATAGTTCCTGTGTGTCCAGGTAAATGTTGCTGGTCGAGTTGAAAATCCCCATGTTCAAACTAGTACACAACTGTTCCATGTATAATTCTATTCTTTCTATACAACTCGACTAGCTACGACCAGTTAGTGGACGGTGCACATGATATTATGAGATTGGGTGTGGCACTGTATAAGAGAGTGAGTGTGAGTGAGAGAGGAGGGAGATATTACTCTGGTAAGAAGATGCTTGAAGATTCCTTGTAGAATTGCAGAATTCACGGAAAACCATTGAGAACTTTTCAAGTATTTCTTGTTAAGCTTTAATTACTTATTTAACATTTTATTGCCTGCCTAATGGTTACTGTATTTGCCCAGTGCATTTACTTTATCGCTGCTGATCTCGACATCAAGCAGCCAGTGCCAGTGCTTGTCTTACAACGTTGACTGTTATGGCCAGTTTTTTTTCTATACTAACATTGTTACCTCCTCCTTAATCTTGCTCCTTTGCTTCCCTTCATCGCCAACAGCACTCCATCTTGTGGGAATATTTCGCACGGAACGGCCGGTTGTTCATTAGTTTTATTGTTTGTAAACTGCCGGCTGCCGAGAAAAAAGTACATTCTTACATCGTTCCGAGAATTTAAATTTATTCACTTTAAATGAATTTGAATATTTAACTATGTCAGCTAGAATTTACTACATGCAACTCGACATGGCAAAAGATTCTGTATTCTCCTTTTAAAAAAGTGTCCCCATATACGAATTAGTTTATATGTAAATACAATACAACACAACACAAATAGTTTCAACGTCAGATAACAGTCAACGGGTAAATTAATTGTGGAAATATAGAATGTCAATATTTGTGAAATGGTAATACAGCGCCGGGCACTCTCGTGTCGGGGAACAAAACAACATCGAGTTGTTCTGTTGTAACAAAACAACAACATCTTGGTTTGATGTACGCGTGTTCAGAATACTAATTCTATTATTGAAAACGGCGATGCAATGGCAACAGAGACTATTCATTATGTCTGGTGTGACATTTCATTGCTTGTCTCGCGAGGCAATGACAAATTGGTATCGGATCAATAAGTAAAGTGAGTTTGCAATATGCTGCGCCGGAGACGAAACGATATGAGCACATGAATCCGCATTGAATAATGCAAATCTGTCAAGAATGCTAATGTCTGTGTCGCGCCCCACTACCTAACCAATCCCAAATCCATATCCACTGAAACTAATAGTAGTTACCCTGGGTGTGTGTGTGTATGATCTAGTACTCCGTGTGTGAACTTACCGTAGTTAACCTAACCTATATTCCCGTATTGATTTATGTGAGAAATTTAATAATTAACTAAAATTAAAAGCCGAACTACTTTTACATGTCGCTTGAAGGCTACAGCTAGTTTCTGTCGCGTTGCAATTTCATATGAAACCGTAATATTTCACGATATTTATATGCGCATTTTATGACACATTATTCAAATGTGCAATGTTAGTAAATTACTGGAATTTATTTTGACATACATACATTTATGTATTCAATATCACATGTCTGATACGATAAAAATGTAATACTACGGGTCCCGGGAATAAAGAACTATGTCTATTAATATTTCGTACAACACAATTGGAAATTTAAATCTACCTTCTATAGTGTCCTAAATGCAATAAATATGTGACACCAAAATGGTAAATCTGTGAGTTCTGTTGTTTACAGTAAAAAAATATACTTAACAAAACCTGACACTTGTCATACTTGGGCGATATCTTGGTTGCCTACGCACAAGGTGCAACTTTGCAGTCATACATTTTTCCTGAAATCATTTTTAATCGTTCTTGATACATCGACATGGGTGTCCGCAGAAATTTGTCTAGGGGGGGGCAAGTGCCCCCTCTGCGGACGCCCATGTACATCGACAGGTAAACGCAGACAAAATGGTATTATATTTCTAAACAAGAATTCAATTCTGTTAATAATCTTACTCTTATATGATGTTTCAGAAATTCTTTTTATTTTTATAAAAATTTACTTCACCAGTTTCTTTCATAGATGTCTTTGTATCTTTTTTATTAGTAAAATTACTACATTTTGCATTCCACTGCTCTATTTACCGCATTACAAACAATAAGTTAAACTGGGTAACAATTGACAGAGTAAATATGCCTTTTAGCCACCGATCACAAAAACAAAATAATTCAGAATGAAATGTAAAGTTTAAAACAACAAAGTGCAGCGCATATTTATCAGTGACACATTACAATATAACCTACCCGCCTCTCGGGTAATGCCCCTACGCCTCTGGTTTGATGATGGCAGGGCAACACTTGAAATGTGTGTGTGTGTATGTGAGCGGGGTGAATGCGGCGAGGAATGATGAATGACGAGGCTATTTGCATATGCTATATGATGGACGACATCGCCAACAGCGCAGTATTATATTTCGATTTGCGATCTATAAATTCACTGTTTTATACCTCTCATGTTTAATGTGCCATTACTTTTCGACTTCGATCTGTTTATCGTCGGCGTACGAAAGCCGCGCAAAACCGAACATCGGACGAAAAGTTTCGCGAATAAATCCGACGAAGAAAAATGGCCAAGAGATGCCAAAGTTTGTGGATAACCGACCCTCTAATGCTAATGGATTTGTGATCATCGTTCAAGTATCGTATCCTATGTAAATATTCTTCTGGTAACACTACTAATAGAACTTTACTTCTAATTATGTGTACAATTCTACCTGATTACGTGCTGAAATGGACAATGTTCGTATGAATATGTTTGTGTGCACGTTCACACATGTCCGTACTTGTTACAGCTTATTTCCTTTGCCGGTTGTACACTGTAGTCAGTGTATGTTAGAGGAAACTGGGCGAACAATGGACACTGAATGAGCGAACAAAAAGTATTGTTTGCTTGCTGAATAGCAGAACTGAACGAAGCCATTACCATCCTTGTATACACATATATGTATGTTATGTACGTACTCTGTCCTTTATATGTACATACTGCTCCCCCTGTCTCTGTCTCTCTTACACCATGTATATGGTTGCATCTCTCAGTTGTGTTTTACATACAACGTACATGGACACAATATTTGTGAATATTTGCTCTGAATGTTACTTTCCCCATACAAACACTGGGGACGAATACAAACATATATTCTTCTTAATACGATTTATTTTAGATTAATCACGCGAGTCAATCCATTTCGTGCGCTCTATTATATACTACGATAGTGCAGAAAGTGATTTGTTTGCTGTTAAATGTGAGAATGACAGGTGCCATACTGAATTAACATAACCTAAAATTCATGTACGGTTCGTATCATGACAAGATCCAAGACGTTGTGTACAGGTGTTTCGCACAACTAACAAGCAAATAAACACAATAACGTGATCAGAGTGTGCTGTTGAGTAACGTAGTCGGTACGGATGTATACGAAACTAATTAAAACACGTTTCATCTCATGCAAATGTAATTATGGTTCCATTGTAAACTCATTATAATTCAGTCACACTTCCAGACTCTGTGCTTCGTGAATCCGTCGGGATGTTGTCAGTCGCTCATCCAAGATTCCCCGCAACTCACCTCTTTACGTCTTGTGGCTTATCAACTACTACTAGACACACGGATTAACCTTGCCTATCTATGTGTATATGTATATATTACGCATTACTGTACACCGTACTTTACATTACGCTACTTCTACTACATGTTGCACGGTACCTACACTACACTACCCTACAGACATCTAGCGTCTGTTTGTGTAACTGTGTGCACATCATCGCTGCGTAATCATATTACAGCTGGTTTTGGATTTATTAATGAGCTCCGCCTGTGATTTGATTTACCTAATTGGCTTGTGATCAAAGACAAATGAATTGCCCCTGGTGTGATAATATTGTCCAAGGACAACATAAGATACTATCTTCAAAATCTAAGTAACAAGATTTATTACAACAGAAAAACTGCAAGTACAGTGCGATTCTGTAAATAATATTAAAGAAATTAACACAATTCTCTATTGTAATACTCCATAAAAACATTTCACATTGAGGAATAAATTGAAATTTTCTTTATGTACCTAAGTGCTGCATATTTAATTTTATAACGACATATATTAACAGGAGTTTAATGTTTTACCATGATGAGATTGTTATGATCATAATTATAAACGCCTGTAAAATCTTTTATTACACATCATAAGAAATATACATTTGATATAAGACAAGAATAATTGTTTTATAATTGGCAATATAAAATTAGCAACAAAAATACCTACAACTAAATACGGCAAGAAACAAATGTGTTTTTGAAGAAAGTCCATAGGTGGCGTTAGTGTGTAGTATAATATGGCTATAGCTCAGTGGCGGTAGTTTTTGTTCAG
>JAGJTL010000059.1:2627129-2668812 GCA_022063505.1 Calosoma granatense
AATTTGCCTGTTTTAGAAATAGCGAAACCTGAATTATTTTTTATATATTTAAATAATTTATCCTTTTTATAAAATAGTTACGTACACATATACAAACATGTTCTAATCTATTTATTTTTGAAAGGCGTATTACGTTAGGTATATAAATAGCGTGATAATATTATATACGTATGTTATCTACGAATATACAAAGACAAATAGAATATAAAAAATGTCCTCTATTGAAACTGTGATAAAATACTAATCATGCAAAAAATGATGTGTGAATATTTTTTGTAAATAGTCAGATATATTTATCATGTATATCTGTGATTATTTTAGGAACATATTGACATTGAAAATAAGGTCCATTAAAGAACGTAATGGCGTAATCCGTATTGTTATAACTAAGTTTTCACGAGCAAATTTTCTTGGAGTGTTAAGAATATTTTGTTTTTTTGTTTTACAAAAAGAACAAATAAGAAAAACTCATATGGCTGACGAAAGAGTACGCTAGGTAGATGTAACAACGTGTGTTCTGAACTCATCTTCTTTGAGAAATGAAGTTTTGCTGTTTCTCTCTCGCTGACGCTATTTTATATTTGACAAGACATTTGTGTAAGTTTCTTTACCGAGTTAAAGTTTCAGTCTTGTAATGCGTGACGTGATCACTCGTGACGTGCATATTTCTATTGCATATGCAACCAACATGTCGGAACCTGTACAAGTCAGTACGTTGTTACTCCAGTATTCAGTGGTGTAGATAGATACACTACATCATATATTGCATAGATAACTTGTTGGTTAATTATACCATACCATCATTAATTCATTACTGAATCCAGTCTTGAGCATATGTAAATTGAGAACATAATTCTAGATAAGAGTTATACGACGATTTCAGAACATATTAACATTTACACATAGTATATACATATGTATATAGCGTTATAAAATGCTTCATCACATGTCGTTCAAAGTCCACATGCATTATCACAAATTACAAATGCACATTTGGAAAGATGTTGCTTTCAAACAAATCCGCAAATGTTTTTAGCTTAATTTAAATAAATAACGTTGACATTGCAAACACAAATTCCACGTGACAAAAGGGCAGACAGACCTATTACAGTTCACAACGAGCTTCAAAAACAAAAGAAATCCCCCGCACTGTCAAAGCCAACTAACACTGTTCGTACGTTACGTTACGTTACGTTTCAGACAAACAGATTCTATGTAAATGTGTTATCAAGCAAATCGCATTTTCCCAGTCAGACTTGATTTTGTTAATTGTGTACCCAAAGTGAATGGGGTTACGTAACTCTTCCTATATACATGTACAATGCATACATACACACATACCTTTGTATGTATTGTACATACAATGTGTTAACATTTGTTTGCAAAATAAAATATATTTTATTAGTAGTAGTACGTACACATTAGTAAAGTTGCGATAATTCAATGATTGTAGAATAACTTATTTGTAGAGAGAATAAAAGTATTATATAAATCTTCTTATAAAAATGTTCAGGTAATTGTTTGGTATAATACTGTTTCATGATCCACTTTGTGAATCTTCTCTTGACAGATTAATTCTTCTAGTAAATAGAAATGAAATAGTTTTCTACAATAAATAAGTTAAAATTATATTTCCGTACGAGTCTAGTTGCATTTTGTAATTAATCTCTTTATACCGGTAACCCGGCGTATGTTCAATTGGCTGTTCGTTCGTTGATGAATAATCGCCTTAAACGCGCAAATCGACGTGTCAAATCCGCATGTGGCGCTCCAGCTAGACTCGGAACCGGATGCATTATCTCTCCGGACCGCTCTCTCGCTCCCGGAGTGCACCACACGCTGACCGGATCTCCCGGCGCAACAGCTTCTGTCACTTACGTCGAATTACGCCACGCTCCAGTTCTAACACTGAACTGGACTCGACTAGTTTATGAGCTTGAGGTAAACGCGCGCGCGTGCTCGTCTATATGTTCAGTGTATATATCAGTAAAGTTAATTCATTTATAGATCACTAGATTATATAGTTATTAATTAAATTAATTATTCTATTACATTTGAATAGAATATAGAAAATAGTTACTTATTCACACTAGAAAGAAACTTGAAACTGAATTTGAACATGTTTTACAATCACATTCATATGTTATTATTTATATGTAAAAAATAACCAATATTACGTTTGTTCAATAAATATGATAATTAACAGTTATCTTCGTTGCAGTAAATTTAAATCTGTAGTTAGAAAACACAATTGTTTTTCCCTTTGTCTCTATGGCTCTCTGTCTCTCTTACACACACACACACTCTTTACTCGTTCAATGTTTACGACTTGTTCTTACAAGATGTACAACGTGCCCAGCGCAACCTGCAATTAAAATCAAAATGCATAAAACGCACAATGAGTTATTTTCTGTTTGCGTATAATTTTTGCACATGATCCCCGCCCATTTAATTGTGTATACGCCCTTACATAACTTTAATGATGTAAATTTAATTCATAAATAACGTTTTTGAATCATCATCTCTCGGTTATATCTTTGCCAAGTGTACGTCTGACTCAAGGAAAATATTTTTTGGACCACGCACTTTGCACTTCGTATATACCCTGTTCCCCGCGCATTTCCCCGTCGACGTCGCCGCCGACTGCTGCATTTAATAATACTCCTGTATGAGTATATTTATCTGTTTCTATTTTCTTGGCCGCCTGAGATAAGCGTAGCGCTGATATTTTCCTTGGTAATAACGAGGATTTGGCCCGAGTTCTCTGGTATTTCTTCCAATGTCTTCCCATGAGAATTTTGTTCATAATACTTGGCTTGTTGTTTTTTCTCTAAAGGTAATGACTGTTTTTCTACTGTTACAGGTTAGTGGACGTTTTTCATTTGAAGTTTTTCTCCGTTGCAATAAGAAGCCGGTGGTGAGTTAATATTAGTTTCCTTTAATCCCTTGTTTTTTCTTCTCTCTGCAATCGTCATAAATATATTGCACAGGATTATATGTGATATTTTATTATAAACAGTTATTTCAATTATTGTAGAGCGTAACCAACAATTACTGGTTTATTGAAAGTTCAGAAATGATTGCTAACTTATTGTTGCTCATTAATAAAATTAAACCAGTTAACGATAATTATTGCAGTAGTCGGTATTGAAAAATTATTAATACCAGTTATTATATTGCTAGGTTTCTTCTGTAAATACTCTTGGTCTACATTATCTTTACATTGTCCGGTGCATTTTATATCGTCGCCATTTTGTCCGAAACACAACATTAAATACCTAATAAAACTAATGGCCCAGTTTTATTTTTACCGAAGTCATACACTATATTACTGTATACCTACCTACACATGTCTTGACGTGTAATTATTTGAAGAAATGAAAGGATAATACAATATTACATACTGTCATAAATAATTTATGACAGTACGGTGGCGCCAACTGTAATCAGCAGAAATCATTTTGTAATGAAACTACATCTTTATAAAATTAATACGGAGCATGTAAACGTGTCGTTTATCATTTTAATTACGTCGATAACAGAAAACAGTGTTATTAGAATACCAATTCGGGTTATGTATTTTAGTAATAATGAGTTTTGTGCATGCACCTTTTCTAAAACAAGCCAACCACAAACTCATTCTTTACAGCGCTGTTGCAGTTACAGCGATGTTGCTACTGTATTCCTACAAGGCTCACTTGATGCTACGTGCGATATCAAAGACACACGTGCCAATTTTATTAGTTAAATTTCACTGAATTATTCGGAAAACAATGTAACGTGCTGATTTGTTGTTATTTCTTGTCGTTAAATTTTATGTTGGCAATAGTTGTTTGTTTCGTAATTTCGAGAACGGCGATGTAGTGTATCGATAATTATTGATCATAAACCGTTTGTAACAGAATAGTATGTTTCATTGTGCATGGAAATAGTACAATATACTTTAAATCACAGCTTTATGATACAGTGTATTGCATACATTATCATTAAAATAGTACAATTCAATCAGTTTCTATGTCGAATAATCAACAAACCTAGTAATTTATCTAAAGCATTAGATTGTATATCATAATAAATTCACTGAAACCCACAATAATGCGCACATCAATACAATAGAACAGTTATCAATAAATATTAGAAAAAAACGTAAATATGTACATATACCTGTATGCCATTGTAAGCGTCTTCTTCAACACATTATGCAGCATGTAGTCACGTTGCATTCTATAAGAACTACGGCATACATATGTGTAAAAATAATCATTTATCATGAAGCTTCATATCGTTTTTTAGCCATCTTTCATAATAAATAACAAGTATCATACTTGTTTGAACAAGTATTCATTCATTTCTGATTGTCATCGAACAATACTTTATTTCCAGTGACGGTTAACGGAAAGTGACACGGGTAGATCCACGCCTTTATTCTGCATCATTGTACTGATTTTTCTGTATACTTGAAGTATGCACATACATACATACATACACACACCCAGATACGGTACATATACGAACCTGTCTGTGTCTGTCCGTCTGTCTGTCTACCTGGGCTGTCCACCCACAGACCGGGCATAGTGTAACGGACCATCCATTATATTAAGAGTTCTTCACAACGACGCGTTACCATGTATGGCGTAGTATAATGAGGTAATTCTTATAGAGGTTGAGGAATAATTGCTCCTTATTGAAATAATATATGGTCAGCCGCTGGAGTAAGATGTTAAAATGAAAGTACCGGCCATATTATATAGGTTATAGCACTGGTTATGATTTACTTTATAGGGTAAGAAAGTAGAATTTTAATAGTTCTGCTTATAGTGTGGTCAGTTCTGAATATGTGATAAGTATGTATGTATAAAGTGTCAGATTATAAACCGTGACGATGATATGGAAAATATGCAGATGGTAATATTATTGAAAGAATTTTTATATCTACGTATTTGTTTGGTTCATTGTATTCTATGAAATATTTAATAAGTATTTTGGAATGTTATGTAGTTGATGCAAAGCAAGGATATAACGGGCACGTAAATCTGCACATGTGGTGCACGTATTTTAATTAAATTATGGAGTTAAATTGGCACTCGCACCGGCTTCACATCAATCGTAATTTGCATAATATTTGCAGTGATTTTTCAAAGCGACGGCCCCGTACGCTATCCAGCGCTAAAACCACTTTCTCTTATGCATACGAAACCCGTCTTAGCTGCGAACAGGTTGTAATTTTGTAATATAAATAATGAATCATCGCTGTCAGATCAGTTAATAAATTTCATACACTTCACATGCACACTATATACATACAAGTGCATATGTATGTACCTGTATACACTGCACATGTGTAGGATGCGTTATTCCTTCTAAACAAATCTTATACGTAACGAATTGTCCAAACAACATTTCCAAGTATCACATTGTTGCAGGAAATATCCTCGGGACAGAATGCACATTATATTTTGGAAAAACCTCATCACAAACACATAAATTTGAAACGTAAAATCTAAATTTGCATTTCTGACATTTCAGACAAAAACAAGTTACACTTTTACTCGTGTCGGTTCGCGGTTCCAGGAATCCATTTACAAATTAGCATGCAGGAAACGTGAATTGTGTCACACGTAGCAAATATTTTTTTGCCAGTTGTTACGAGTTGGTTAAGTTGAAGGTTCGGTATTACGGCAGTCGCAGAAGAACAAGTTTCTCCTTTACAGGTCTACAAATTCTGCCGGTCAACTAACAGGTCGTATTTCAGACAAGATGTCTGTGGAACAATGGCACATTTTTCACGGGAACGCCCACGCGCACCACAATCTACTTCTGAAATAAACTTTCGTTTGTGTAAGTCTCCATTTAGGAGTTTAGTTGTCGTTTAACTACAGATAGACACCACTCTGTAGAATGTATAAGATGGTTCATTATAGCATACGTATATACTATATCTGTTAATACTATGGTTGCTATTCTAACATCTCCTTGCAAGAATTAAATACAAATAGTTATATTTGCCTGTAACATCGTCATATGTTACTTCTCATCTTACGATGAGTACAAGTAATTATTTATCGCTTTGATTGGAATAGTCACTCAGCTAGCTTGGATAATTCTGTTGAATTTGAACGGATGAGTCAGTGGAGAGAATGACTTGGGAAATATATCCCATAGTAAAGTGAATTATAGTGCATAACTGTGAGGGGCCGTCTGGAATGTAATTTATTTGAAATAATTGGAGACGAAGTGAGGTTCCCAATGATTTACTATAGTGAATGATATACACAACCAAATGTAAATGAAGCAAGAAAAAGCACTTGTGCGATTATTAATATGAAAATCACACGTACATATAAATTATTGCCAATTTTAATGTTATTATCCGCTCGTTCCATTAGCAATATTGTACTGTGCACATTACCATATTAAACAGGTTTAATCTTTTATGTGACACTACTTGTAAGATGATTTATAATAGTACATCTATTTTATACGTTGATTAAATTAACAATAGTATGGTAAAATAATCAGTAATATATCATGGACAAATATCAGTATCCAACCTTATACGAATAAGGTGAAATTATTAAATATTTAAATGAAGTTTGATTTAAATCTCTTTCATTATGACACCTTTGGTATGATCTATAGTCATTTTAAATTAATATTGAACAAGTCTTTACCAAATTTGGTTAGTTACATCACTCGAAACTAATCACTTCCATAATAGTAAACAATGACTATTTACTCCCGCGCTAAACAAATTCCAAATAGTTTCGACAAATACAGTTAAAAAATTGTGGGTGGTTTGTTATTATTGTATTTTCAACAATATGCACAGGACCGGTGTAATAATATTTATGTAAATAATCTTTCATTTGGTGCAGTGAAAAGTTTAGAAATACACGCGGAGACGGATCTGGGTGGAAGGTTAAATATTCGACCTGACAAAACAATATATCTACAGTGACTGACAACTGTCAATGTTCGCCCACTCTGGTGTCTTATAATTCACCTTTCAGCTTGTTTGAAATATATGTTAGTCCTTATACGATGTGTTACAACCTGTCAGTATTATGTTGCAATTTAACTGTTGTTGAAATATCATAAACCTCAGACCAAAGATACACATTCTAAAACTATATAGTACGTATGTCATAAATAACAACTGAATATGATTAAAAAATTCTATTCTTCCGAACTCTCTGTAAAACTAAAGAACTTAATTTCTAACTCATAAAGTGTTGAAAATATGAGACTTTCAGATCCTGAAATATCGTACAAACCTGTACAAAAAACATACTAGAAATTAGATTAAAACTAAAGATATCCAAATCACTGCACGTCCAAATTTCCAAACGCATAAAAAGTTGTAACCGTATAAATATTTGAAAGGTGCAACCGAAATATATTTAAATCCATGTAGGAAGTACATTTTGAGAAATGAGGCTGTTTCTTATGCAAAGTATTCGATTTCTTAACAAATGAGAGTTGTAGGCGTTTAAGTTCTTGTACCGTAATTTGTATTGTACACGTTTCACATTTCATGTGTTGAAATCTGATATATGACTGCAAGTTCATTCACAATTTAACTTTGAAATTTCCTTTCTTATGTTAACATAGCCTAGCATGGCTAAGTAACACAAACCTGTCAAATGACATATGACCTTTTATTAACCCTACGGCAACAAGATTAGATATATATTAATTACAGTTAATTGTAAATAACAATTATCTGCAAACAGAAATACACCAATGTAAAATTGATTGAACAGAAAATGAACTTTACATATTTATACAGAAAAGCAAAATAAATCTAAAGGGAAAACCTACTGCTTTTTACCGAGAGAAAACCACAATACAATTTTACAGGAACAGCAAAATTTACATTGGTTCGATTTGCATTTATCATATGAATAATAAATACGTTTAACTTTGCTAAACAAAAGAACGATAACGTTGAAAATTCTTTTATTATTTTCCTGCAATCGACTACCGCCTGTTTCTCTTTGTGCTTTATCTGTTTGCGTTTGGGCTGAACGCCAGACATGCAGAGAGCAAGAAAGACACAGTGAGCCGAATAAAGTACACAAGAGAGAGCGAGACCGAGAGAGAGAGAGAAGGAAGGAAAGAATGGAGATATGCGTGCATTATTAATGTTGAACAAATGGATTGTTTCATTCCAGGAATTTGGCGAACAAATCAACGCTAGTACACACGTCAGCTGTTCAGTTGTCAGTTTCAGAATTTCAAATTTATTAAAATATATCACTTGTTTGACTTACAACAGAGTCTTTTGTTTTGATTTTACGATGTTATTTAATCCAAAGTGGGGCTCCGTAGAAATATGAAAGTTTTAAATCACTTTGTTGATTGCAAGAATTCGTAGCGTTTTATCTAAATGACAGTATACGGAATGTAGACCGTAGATTCAGTTTTGCGAATAGACTGTAATCCATTTACAATAAATGACTGTAATTTGTCTGATATTTCAACGTTAAAATAGAGTCATACATGTATTTTATACTGAAATAAGGAATTATATTAAGTTACAGTGTTCATTATTTAACACGACCCCTTCAATCATTTGTATTTTTAATACATATTCAGTTATTTTTATTCTATTTCAGTCTTGGTGTCATTTATAATACTATATTCTTATTTTATTTGGAAAAACTTTAACGATAGTAATTTTATAGGAATTAGGGCTCACGTTCGTACCCTTTAAAATGCAAAACACAATTAAATCCACATCATCCTTAACATCAATTCCGATCAAACTACCCCTTCCTCCACGGATCAACACATCACCAGCCAGGGCAATTAATCTCAATATTTCCCCAAGCCCCGGAGATAAAAACAAGCCGAGCCGCTGTTATTTTAGCTATCAGATAGCTAGCTGATAGCTGCAGTTAATAAACTGTGGTTCACTTCTAGTGCTTTGCTCTTACCATTATCTCCCTACAATGCTCATTGTGCGCGCGATGAGACAAAAGTGCGCGAGCGGCCGAGCGAGCGATTGAGCGAGCGAGCAGGCGAAGCAATGACGCTGTATACTGTACCATCACTATGTTGTATCTTTGCTCGCTGGGGCCACGGGGTGTCTAACTGAGTATCGTACGTCAATTTGTCATCCAAGACTTGCAGACTCATAAGCTTTATAAACGCTAATGCCACTTGCGGAGTTGAGAGGTTGCTGAACTTGTTGTAAGATTTTTAGAAACGCTGCTCGTAATTTATTTCTTCTCTGTTTGTTTGTCGTACAGTTTTACTTTTCTGGAGCACTGAAATTTAAACTGAAACGTCGACAAATAGCACTATTGTAACTGAATAGAAAAGATTGTTATCCCGCTTTGTACAAAGCCATTATACACACAAACTACATTATATCTTTACATGAGAACACTGAGATAATAATATTGGAATATTTTGCTAATTTTCTACTAATTTATTACAATGTAGAGTAGATATAGTGTTAAATAATTAAAATTATTTATCACCTTGCTTATTTTCATCAATCGTTATAATACATTTTACAGTAATATTATATCGTAATACAAATAGCATATAGGTATATGTTAATATGTGTTTGTAAAATGTGTTCTCCGTGTTGCGATGAATAATAAAACAATATCATTCATTGGGTGACTGTGTTAATTCCATTTTATTGTAGTTAATATTTACAAAAATGTCGGTGTAGTGTAAATGATCATCAAAACGAATTGTGAATGCTGTGTAAATTCGTTTAACATTTGCCTCGCTGACGGGACGGGACGGGATCCCTTTCAACCAGCCATTCACATATCATAAACGGTACAGGCTACACGTACCCGCTTTCAATCCGACGTTTGTCAAACTTGTCGGTGATGATTAATAAATGCTAAATAAATATTTAACATCATTGAAGTTCACCCGTTTATACAGCAAATGAAAACGTCCATAATCCATTCAAGTGAAGTGTTTTAGATTACGCTTGAGCCGGGGAGTTCAGTTAATTAAATAAATGTTTACCCCATTAACGATGCTTGGCGTACGTTACTGACGGTACCGAAGTTATTAGAAGAGTGGTGTGCAGAGAGAGGGATGTGCATATGAATATGAAATCACACACATGCCTTCAGCAATGGCATGGGATGGGATGGGGGAGTGTTATATATGCGGTAAGGGTGGCGGCCAGCATTCAACAGCTCTTCTGTCCACTCGTCACTTTGGTTGAGAGTTCCGGGCGCCGTTTTGACGGAATGAAATAATAATTATTATACCGGTGGTCTTCTCAGTTGGTCTAGGTGGTCAGTAGCGGTGCATATGCATGAGTTATAAGGATGATTGTGTTGTTGTATCGCAAAACCCTATACTATATATACACAGTTATATGTAATTAATTAGATTTCTAATGAATAATCTAATATAATATCAATCAAATTGTAGTCCAGTTTAATAAACCCAACATTAGAATAATTATAGAAGTGCAGAATGGAATCTGTTATGCAGTATGTATACATATTATTATATCATAGTGCCCCTGCCATTGACACCCCGCCGCTGCTCGGGTATAACGCTCTCGTTTCTCTCTTGTTGAGTCAAGTGCCATTGGGCGCGCACCACCTAACCGCTGCCGCACCACACCGGCATTTCTATTGTTCCCGTAACTGAATTATATTTTCCTGTTAAATTAATGCAATGTGGATTTAATTGATGTCATTAAAACGTTGGCATCGGGTTACGGGAATTAAATTTTTAATGACAATTCGGAAAAATTACGAGACTCAAGTTTTTACGTTCGACATTCACACACCCACCCACTCACTCACATGCACGAGAGCCATCGTGCGTGGATTTATGGAACTTGCTACAGTACAAGTGCTCTGCATAGTACCTAACCGACAAAGTGCTCCATCCATGATTATCAAATGGACACTTGTTACTGGTGCAGTTTTAATTTCTCTTCATGAAAATAAACTGTTCACTTACAAGTGGTGCTGGGCAGCTGGAGAGAAAATTAATTGCAACGTAAAGTAAACGATTTTTCGTTTTATACGTAGTGTAATCTACTGCAACTATCATTGTGTTCAAGTGAATTGAGCTACAGATTTCTTTAATAAAAACCAATCATTTTTGTGAGAGAATGTATTCATTATTCTACTTAGGACTATTATTGCACGCTCAGTTATTTCACTTGCAATATTATCAGAGTTTTTGAATACAGAATATATCAAAATATTGCAACAGCTTTATGGGGCAAGAATAATTTATTAATACATATATTTAAATCATGAATATATTCAATATAAGTGACTGATTAATAAGCCGACTAACTTTATTATACAAATAAACATTGCATTTAGTGACTACTTACTTATATGAGTCATGCTAATCACGGATTGACCTAGATACTTTTTAGCGTAAACACTTTTCATTAATAAATGTAATTACATGTGTGAATGTTCAAATTAATTGCCAACGTGATAAATATGCTTTCACGTTTTTTTGCTCGTATGTTCACAGATCACTTTAATTAACTATAATTTAAATGTGCAAATTATTAACTGCATTATATTCGTTTCATTGTCTGGAATAACATGTAAATCCTCGTATTAAATCATGACGGGTGGTGTGTAATCTGTGATGTTATTTTCATTACACTATATTATGTTAAAACTAGCGGTTTTTAATCATATACATGAAAATGTACACTGTATTTACTGTACACATATACCATCTGTTCATAATAGACGAGTAAATTAGTAATTTAAACCCAAACTGTAATACACCCAAATATAACAATTTCTAATTTTACTCGAATTTGGAAATATGAGAATATTTACTATTTATAATTTTCCTACATATATGATCGAGTTAATCTTGTAGTGTTAATATTATATTACATATATGTATGCTATTCTGCTAGAGTATATTTTATCGTTAGCGTAAATGTGAGTTCACGTTAAAATGGTGATTATGTAACTTTTAATATGAAGCATGTAACGTATTTGAATATTCGTGTAATGAGTATATGTTAAACCGTAAGTTGCCCGGAGCATTTCACTCTAATTTATTTTTGTAACAAACGTAATTTCTTTTCCTGCTAATAACAATGTTTGAAGCGGTGATTCCTGCTTGCGGCTGACATTTATTCTGTTCATTTCATTTGCTATGTCGGTACACCCGCATACATACATGTATACCTATATATTGTATATGTATATACTAGTATACTAGTCAGACTAGTACATACTGACTAGCAGACACACATATATAACATATGTAATATGTACAGAATGGCGTTATTGGTCAGTAGCGTGTAATGGTGTTTTAAGATAGAACAAATTACCAGTGATTACAACGTTACCATGTAATTACATTTCGCCGTAGGACTATAATTGCTGCTATTTATTAACAAATGCACCAAGGCACTGGTTTGGTTGGATTTGATTAAACGAACTACAGAAATGCTAATTATATATAATAATTACTTCCATTAACGGCCAATACAAATGACCGTTGTCAAATGTTAAAGGAAAAATGACGCCAGTCGGTGAACACTCGTTCTGCATTACCGACAGAGTTGCATTCGCTACTGCTGCTGCTGCTAGTGTTGCTGCACAGTCGATAATTCAACGATCAGTGAATGTGTTGCGCAATTGACACGAAATATTGTCGTGGAATGCGTAATTATTTATGCAGACTAGTCTAGGTTTTAGCTGTGAATTGCAGCCAGCAAATAATTTGTAACAGCAACATGGTGTGTGATACTTATTCCCCAACAAATATTCAGGTCAGGCAATTTATTCTGCGATGTCTAGCCTCGGCCGAATGCATAGCACTCGGATGTTCAATGCGTTTTCATTTTACTAGAAACACATAAATGTACGAGTATATACTACGATTTAAAAGAGAGATACATAATATAATAACATACGTTGTTTACTGCGCCTCTGCATCTAACATGCATTGTTAATTTGTAGAAAACAATCTAAACTAGTTAATAATTAATGTGACAAGATAACATACTCATGCTTCCATTCTGAACACTCACATGTTACATCTGGCGAGATATGTAGTTCCAAGTTGCATACGTACATCTGAATTTATAGATGAAGTAGGTACATGTAGTGTACTACGCTGTATGTCTCGTGTAAATTTTAACTAACCACATGTTGCCAAGCACCTACTCGACGGCTGCGAGTCTCAACGACAGTTGACAGATTTAACTAACGATAAAATCATTACGTTTAGTGCTGTCTCTTCTATTCTCCTTAAGATGCTTGCCAGCCAGCAAGTCCCTATTTGCTACGTAGTACGTCAACATTACTTGACACACCAACTTCACGACACTCACCAGAAAAACACTCCGCAAAAACATTCCCATGAATAAAACAAAAGAGCAATCGTTTTAATCGTGGATAGTACCTACAAGAAACTTAGAAACCCCAGATGTTGTATTCAGTTTTACGTCTGTGTTCTTTTCATCTACGTACATATATCTAGATATATTTAGATTCCTATTGATTAATGTTGAAATAAGCATGACGCGACGTGTATTAGCTGCTGGTAGCCATACACCCACTCCGATACAGTCGCCGTCATCAATCATTGGCGGAACATGAGGGGAACATCGACCGGGAGCCCCTGTTTGACACTTAACTTTATTTTGTTACCATTAGAGTCCATATACAGCGTTATTCCTGGTGGCACGCCTACGAAATAATGTCACTTTGGTTTTCTAAGTTGGCCACGACCATTGTTAGCGCAAGGATCGAGATTATCAATCTTAGGTTATGTTACTGAATGCTGTGACATGCGCAGTACATATTACCATATTACACGGTTGCTGGAACCACCTTCCTTGGTTCAAGTTTAAAGCTTACAGCAGGAAACATCAGTCATTATTTTGGACACAAATGTATCTGTGTGCGTGTGTGTGTGTGTGTATTGCAGTAAATGATTCTGTATGTAATTGTTTCGAAAGTGAAAATAATTTATCATTTTTTTCGGACGGTTAATAGTTGTTTTCCATTTCGTGATTCGAATACCAAATTCGGTATGAATGAAATGTTGGAATGAGAATGTTAAAATTGACAAATGAATTAACTTTGGAATATAATTCCTTGCACGCCAGGAGATTAATACATTGATTTATAATAGATAAATAATATTTATATTGTCGGCCTGCTCTAAAGTATCCATTATAGCGTTGTGTAATTATTTAGTATTAACAATATCCAGCATAGAAGTGATTGTGTGTTTTTAGTCAATGTGAGTGAATATCAGATAAAGGGTTAAGTTTGCCAGCGACGTGAGCTAACAAGTATTAAGTGTGTATATATTTATTATTTATAAATGCTGAGCACCGGGGGATTTTGTGCGGCGTCTTGCATACGTCGATAGTCTGTGTCGAGACGTTATCCGTAAGCCGATACCTAGATAATCTATATAGAGAAGATTATTAGCGCTTTACGTTGCGTCAAAGTGTTTAACTAAGTGAATAATTATGACGTCAACCTTGAACTTGGCACGTGCACAACCCTTATCAAAAGAAAACTGTGCCGTCGTAAACCAGTGCATACAGAACAGTAGTCTATTAACGTGCAGTTCGTTGACAGACTTGAATTAATCTTATTCCAAGAAGTGATTACACAAAGAGCGAACTGTGAAAATATTTACTTCACATTACTGAACGCATCACATCACATCAAATCAAACTTGGTGTGTTAGTATTGAATTACTGGAATGTTTATGTTTTCGGTACTGCTGACAGGAGTAAGACACTTGTTTCTACAGAATTCTGCTAGTATACGTAGGTATATCAGGTTGAAACAGGAAGGAACAGGTAGCTGGTAGTCAGATAGATTGGACAGAGGTGTGCAGGATAGGGTATGTGATACTTGATCCTACTACGTGCGTAATTTGTAGACACTCGACTCAGCCTTGCAAGTTCAAAGAGTGCACACCGGCAGAGTCCCTCATTACACTTCAGTTAACTAGCACTGCTTTACCAACTTGATTGACGTACGCTCAACTATGTAACTAGCGTCTACACTTGCCTTTAATTAATAGCCGGCTAAATAACTGCACACACACGTACATATGCATACATATAAATACAACGTGCATACACTTGCAAATACACCACACGTGTTTGTTTCTACTAGACACACACGCATGCGAAACAAATATATATGTATGTATATATAGTGTGCAAGCACGTACATGTTCGCAAGAAGTACAAGTGTTATTGTGTATGTGTTTTACGAAGCACGTGGGTATGTATTGTATAGTTTTATAATAAAGAAGAACAATCATCAAGTACTACATTTCATATTTATATTAATACAACACTATTTGTTTGAGATTTTGGACAGGTTAAATCGTTTTGTTTTTACAATTTGTAACTTGGTTCGGTTATAATGAAATACATTGCCTGCAGTGCTGTGTAAAAATACTCGCAAGTTAATAAATGAGTTTGAAAGAGTAAATTAGAAAGAATCGCAAGTGCGACTAGCCGTGGAACGTGAAACTTCTTCACTTATCCTTTTTGTAACGTTAGCTTAATGAGAATGTAAGTAACGTGGCCGTTTGGCCAAGGCGCGCATCAATTAGGCTGCATGAGATCATCTGAGTTCCTACAGTGACCCGCGGTTCATACAGTGTGCACGATTACATGTATAGTATATCGTAGACAGCGCACGATTGACAACACATATAAAATACAATTCTCCTTTCCAAACGTTATAATACTTTAGAATAGCGATGTTGAAATTTCACATGCATCAACATTGAATGTGGAAATCAGAAACTATACAAAATGTGGGATTCTTATAAACTATAACAAATGTATGCCGTGAATAAACATAAACTGCATTACAAAATACAATATAATATAATTAACAGTGTGTATAACGAGATGCACATTTTGTTTTAAACCATTCAAATCTACTTATCTATAGACATGTACTTTTTTCGGAATGTTCTAGTATAAATTCAAGTTCTAAATGAGTCTAATATAAACTCCATAATCCTTAAACTAGATTACGTCAGGAAAGATCTTGATTTCATTTCTCTCATTTGGCTAATTACTAATTATATTCTCCCTGTGCAAATTTTTGAAACTAAAAGACCAAGTATCTTTTTACTTTTAAAGAATCTAAGGAGTAGAAAATGGATTGCTGATGATAAAATCAGAGTAAAATGAAGTGAAGATTTGAACAGAGTATGTATGCAGGGGGGCGTACAGACACGTATATTTTGAACATTTTATTTGCGTCTGACCTTCATTGTTTCATATTTATGCTCGACGAGCCGGCACAATATATCTTTGCCACTGAAATGATTTTCAGAAACGCGTAAAATCTACTTGATCTTACTGTATAGTGGGCGGTAGTTAATTTTCTTTTTCAAACATACGAGAGAGCAGTGAGCAGTTCTTGTGTAATTGTCACGTACTAACATGGACCGTTGCCAGGCAATGATATCTGGCAAGTGAACTTACTAACATTCATACGCTTGCATCAAGAGATCTGATACGCTTACAATGTAACAAAATTGTATGAAAATATATTGACCGTTGAGCAAAGTTCTAATCTAACAAGCGGTTTGTTGGCAACTTACAAAAATATTGCCCGACTATGTTCAACATACATACATTTACATGATGTATAATTGTTAGAGAATACAGAAGAATGTAGCCAGTGCGTAATGTTAAATTATCTATTAGAAATTCTGTATTTATTTATGTAATAACATATTTATATACTATAATATTAGCAGTGTTTTGATGAAGGATTTTTTGGTCATAAAACATTGTAGTATGTAGGTACTTGGAATACAATATTGTGATTGTTTATATTGCATATACCATTTGGAAAGTTGATTTCTCTGGTTAATTCTGTGAATTAAATACAACCGTCATAGACTCTAGACTCCAAATTTAACACTGTTTATTAGGCACTTGCCAAGTTTAAATTCATCATTTTATCGCCCGCCTATTTTGACAGCCGTCAGCATAAGGTGAAATATCCAAAGTCCTCTGTCCATCTTGTCCCTATAAAATATAGTCGCCATGCACTAAGATGGCGCAGCTGCCAAGAAAGAATCAAAGAGCCGTACAGAGGAACCGTCGTCTGCTAGAGCCCATTTGGCAAGTCATACCACGGAATTATGAACACTGTGTCCCAGTTCTCTGTACCTACTAGAGAAGCCGACATGTCTGTGCCGGACTTTTTACTGTTTTGTTTGTTATTCGTTATTCAGTTATAAATACGAACATTTAGATTCTGGGTATATAATGTATATTCTAGATTCTAGAATATGTCCACCGTAATTTATTAGTTCTTATGGTCATGTTTTACATGAGTAGATAGCAGTACACACTGTCTTCTCTTAAAATAACTGAAGAGAACTTTTAACATCAAGCCACGTAGCCTAAAATCTTAGTGCACTATTTATTAGGTATGAAATAATTTATTAGTATTATTACTCCAGTACTGAACGGACGAATATATTCATATGTTAATAAGTTAGTATTTAAGTGAAGCACACTGGATTACAAGTGCAAAAGTTGTTTTGATTTGTTGAAAGTTGATGACTGGGCAAAACAAGGACTGCGTAAATCTTCGCCAATCTAAGTTTAACGAAACTACTGAAGAGAGAACTAATTCAAGATGTGAGTAAACATCGTCCGCCGGTGCTGTCGACAAAAAGTCTACGAATTTTCGCTACATTCCTTCGTACTCCCAATTCAATCCTTCTCTCCTGCACGCTTTAATTCTTCTATTCGTCATTCGCTTCAGGTACCGAACTGGCTGTGATTCGTCTTTTTGCATCGGAAACTTTGTCATTTTAATTTAATTGCATCGGGATTATTCGTGTTTTCTGTTATAAAAAGCGTATTTTTAAGAGGATTACTTTGAACGCTAAAACTAATTAATTATACTCTCAATGTTTATTACTTTGTTTTTATCTATTCTAAGCATAGCACACACACACATCCACAAACATAAGGAGATTATACAATTTACCAGGATTAATCGTTAAATCACATTTGAATCAGATTTTGCACCGGATAAGGTGAAAGAATTTATGTATTTTGGGCAACTATTTTATGAGTGAATACATTGCCAAACATTTTTGTTCAGATTTACGTATATATTATGTAGTTGTTGTGCATATACGATCAAAATAGATTGCACATTTGTCTTCGCGCCAAAATATACCGAACCGTTACGCCATATTGTGACGTCACATAACCTAAAATTTAATATCACCTGTCGACCCCTTCATATTTTTGTCGAGCAATATTTTATCGTGAAAAGAGACGAATGCGTTATAAAACAGAATGAAACAGCACAAGATAAAGAGAGCGTGTATGAAGGAGAGGAGAACGTTTAAATATAACATAAATAGCAATTCTATTCGTAGGCAGTTAACATATATTATGTTTATTACATACGTACCACGTACGAATGGATATGCTTCCTTTGCGTTCGCGATTTAAAATATTGTCTCAAAATGTATGTTATTTAGCGTGCAAATATGAAATAAAAACGGCAATGTTCGCTTTTATTTCGCACTAACATGCGAAATCACTCCGAGCCGTAGGGGAAATTGAACAGAGAGGGGGGAGACCACCGACCGCCTCCGCCCCCTCCAATCGCAACAATGTAGTTACAGGTAGTCAGTTGTCCGTATGAAATCATAGTTGGCTATGTCGTAAAACTTAATGATACATTGATATTTCCCGTTGTACATTGAATGTTGGGTATTGTTTTGCTAAATATTGCATGGTTATAATTTATTAGACAATTGTACAATAAATAATAGAAGCTATCTCTTCGTATGAATACAATATAATCTAAGGTTACAGGAAAATATCAATATATTCTATATTCTGTTGTACTTTGTTTATCCTTGTAAATACGTACATAGTACGTAATGTGACAAAACAATTATCGCCGCCTCTGTAATCCTTGGGTGTGTGTGTGCACACATATGTTTTCATGATTTAGACACGTTTAGTTGAAGGAAAATTATTTGCAATGAACATAGATTTTTACGAAGAATAATTGCACATCATCGTAGTGTAATTGGTCAGGGCCTGCTATTTTACGATGCCTAATAATGCTTAAACGTGAACATATTTATAATTTGATGTGGTTTACTAACTAATCTCAGTAATTTCGCGGCTTTGCATGTTTACGGATATTTAACCCCTTGACATATATAAATTGCAACGTAGTAACAGAGAGTTTTGTTCCATGTAAACGTGAAATTATGTAATAAACTATATGTGCAATGGCTGGATGTATGTATCCACCTGTATAACTAACTGCTAACTGCCTACTGACACGATCATCTGTCTTGTGATGTTTTACAAGGATTTGTCATCTTCTCATTTCCGCGGAACCGTTCATTCATTCGGCTTAATCTTAACAAAGTATAAAATTACCACAACGTAAAAATTTTCCGGATAATTAAACGTAGGAGAGTTGACTCATCAATAAACTCTACAGAGGATGAAAAAAAATTCCATTAAAAGAACTTAAGAGAACGAAAATCATTACTGAAAGAAATAATTAATAGTCTCTCTGAGCGCCAAGCAAAAAAAACCGGGTGTAACACACAGACACACATAGAAGTACGGCTAACGTAGTAGATACGACCAGCATCAGTATCAGCAGCACTGGCAGACCCATCACCAGCGCCACGCTCCGCATAGCAGTGGAACCCTTCTGAACTACGCTGTCTACACGCCGGGCCGCCGGATGTGAAAAACTAACCTCACTTCGTCAGTGCCTTCAAGTCAAATCCGGAAACGAAAACGTTCGAAAGTGATAAAAACCTGAGTCTCTTACCGACACGCATTTGTCAGCAATAATCTTTCTTTTACTTGTCTTTCCTCGTCCCTCCCTGCCACCCTTCACTAGTGAATTGTCCATCTAATTCCCTCCATATTTATCATTCTACTGGCTACTACCTGCTGCTGCTGCTGATACTCTATTAATTTCCATCCATAATTGTTTATGTGCGTAGACTTGTAATATGTAATCGAGAAAATAGTCCACTTACTCTCTCCATAAATGATAACTCATAACTTCCATTCGAGTATGTTGTAACGACAGCAAAAACATACACATTAAACGGTAATAATTAATAAATAAACGAATGGGAAATCTAGCGTGCTGTGCATGTAAGGTGCTGGTGCACGGAGCAGGTACAAGCCAGTTTCCATATTAAGATGAAACACATCGGGGCACGGTTGCGACAGGTCTACTACATATAACGAGTATATGTGTGTATGTACGTTTCTATCACCAGCGAAGCGAATGTTTTAGCGAATGGATCTGACGCCTGGCTTGACTGATTTGAGTTCTTTATTAATCTACTGACCGGTCAAGACTCGTTCCACAATCATGTTTTTCACCGTGATCTTATCACTTGATTGGTGCCCGATACAAATTCTTCTGTAATTATAGCGTTCAGCAAAAAGCATGTGTCGCGCATACACCGTGCAATTGTCAATTTGCATCAGTTATTGGCAATGGAGGCCATGACATATAAGGAAACTGATTCTCCGAGATTTGCCAGAATTGGCATTTGTTCAGAGAAATCTCTAATATGTGTGTTATAGCTAGGCAATAATAACTAGGAAATATTACATAAATACATATGTGCGTTTGTTTGTTTGTTTAGTAGTACAATGCATACGGGTGTCATAAAATAAATCATATTTCTATGCATATATTATTCTCGCACGTATACTTATTCGTTAACTATATAGAATTGAGTATTTGTTAAGTATAGAGCTGCAGATGTTGTAGCAGCTACTGTAATTATAATTACAACAGAAAAGAGAAGCTTATTTTTTCTCCTACTTTAGATTGAAAGTGCAAATTACTTCCATACTTCAAGCGTTAATTTTCCTGCTATTAGTAAAACAGAGCAGACATGGATACAGAAGAAAAAATATCGGAAAATAAAATAATTAAATGTCAGTTGCAGATTTTGCAATGTAACTGTATGAAGGATTTATATTTAATGAAAATACAGTAAAAAATATATCTTCAAACTAATCCTATATTTATTACTTTTACTTGTCAGCGGACAGTGAAAACTGAAGTAGGGAAAACGGACGAAAGAATGAGCGTATAAAAAAAACAAAACCAGAGAGGGGACGCCACATATTTCTAAAGTAAATCTGAATAAGGCTCTATCGTAAACACGAACCAACAGGGTTCAGATTTCGTAATACCTGGACATTGGAGTATTGTACAACTAAGAAAAACAAGCGACATTGAATTAAAAAAAATATATTGCAACTTTAACTTCTTATTAGATCAAGTGAATACATTTTAACATAAGAGAAAAAAAAGAAATATCGCGTACAACCACGCTCAAAGTTTCAATTATTGTAAAACACCAAGAATGAATTATAAATAATACGTCAGCTCACTGGGAACAAAACGTGAAACGACCGGTAATAGTGAAATTATTACAAAATCTTTGAAGTTTACTCCACAACGAATCTCAATCCCCTTTCGAGGTAACTGAGACTACTTCTCTACGTCATACCAAGAATATTGCGCACTGTTTTTAACCAAAACTAAAATGTTATTTCCACGTTCAATGCGCAACGGAAGACTCTGTCTCCGGTCGTTTTTATTTGCTTATTCGCGCTAATCCGACGGCCAGCGACAGGTAATGCTTCAAAACGAAACTGGACGAGAATCATTATGATTTTTTCTTACATATTTTGTGTTGATCAATTCTGTAATTTGCTTGAAATTAGTAAGATTTTTATTTTGTATTACTACTGCTCGCGTACACTGTGATAATTTATCGTACTGTTTTATCAAATTATACATTTGTATTTCATTTGGCGTCGCGACACAACAAATCGCGGAGTCGTGAATTTTCGGCGCCGGCCCCGACAGCGTTCATAAAATGTACGTTATTACAATTTACGTTATATTCAGTATTTCGCGTAGTCTCAGATTGCATTGTTGCAGTTTTTAATATCGTAGACGGCGGCGACCGCCAGACGCCGAGCGTTCAAGCGACGAAACGTCTTCCAGCGTAGACAATAATTAATCTCACATCTTGAGATTATCAGCGAGAGAGGCCGAAGCCGGTCGTCCAAGAGCAACAATGCGCCGACGACAATCTTGAACCTTACAGTGCGGAAGATATTACGTCGTTCGAGACAAATTCCTTCACGAATTTAAGATCTATAGCAACTCTATGACTATAGTCCGCTTCCAGTCGCCGGCCCGAGAGACAAGTACGTATACATATATCTTCTTTAAACTATGATGACAACAAATGCACCACCATAGTTCGTATAATTAACTAACTCTGAAACTGTGAGTTTTCAAAACAAACAAAACTAAAACATTGCTGTTTTCATTCTTGTTTTACGCGAATAGAAATGTGCAGCGAGAGAATATTATATTAAAATCTAGTGGAAACAGAACAAATCTAGATACTGTAATCATTTGGATATTTTTGATAAATGTAACGCAATTTTTATTTAATCTTATCATAAATTTAAAATGAAACATAAGAAGAAGTAATGTTTCCTGTATTCTCATTTTGTATTCCGATTGAATTTGTGACGCTGTTTTGCAAATTACTATAATTATTATTTTAAGTACGACAAATGTGATGGTAGTAAGGTACAAGAGAAAAAGAGTTGTATGTAGTGTTTTGTATATTGTTTTGTGTTCTTAACTCACACTGGCACACAGTTAGCTAACTTTTAACAAGTCACGTCTGATAATAACGCTACATTCAGTACTTAACCCCCGGCATGACACATTAATTGAGTTACATAAATCTGAGGATTTTTCGCGCAGTCCGTATTAAAATGTAAATGAAGCTAAAATATATTTGAATTTATCGTACGGCATCACCGTAATTATCTGTATAAAGTAAGCAAATACAGATTGCGTTTTCCCCGGGCATTTCTTCGCTTTATGCCGACGAGTTTTCACACGAAAACAAAACATATAATGCAAGGAATGAACCGTGTGATAGTTTTATTTTATTAGTTTATTTAATAAATGCAAATATAATGATGACAGGTTTTACTGTGGAAAACTAGTGTAATGTTTTTATCGCATTATAATGTGACAAAATGTTTTATTATATGAATATATTGTATCAGTTTAATGGATCATTTAGGATTTCTACAATACTGATTTTAGGTGAACGTGTAGAAATATGGTTCATATAAACTCCCACAATATACAAACATGTGATAGTAAGCGCTGTATTATCAAAATGTTTGCCAAGTCGGTGTTGCCTCCCACGAGTCTCACACAATGATGGAAGTACCATTTGGTCATATGACACATTTGTTGTTTTCTGGACACTTGCACTATGCATTACAGCACACTGTGTGCGTGTATATGCGTGTGTGTTGACTTTAGTGAATTATAAACTTGTTCATATTTCAATAAACGCGCGTTCTATTTTCAATGACACCTAGCTTAGATAAAGTATCTCTGAATATACGTACGTTTACTTATACATTATACAAGAACTTTCCGTTAAAACTGATGACACAGATATATGAATCAAAGTTATGAACTGCTTTGGCACACATATTACATGGCATCAGATGTGGAGGTTACATAGAATTTTTCCAGGGAGCACATTCTGTTGCCAAATTGAGTACTTGATGAAAAGTTAATGTTGATTTTCATTTGTAACGTTTCAGATGATTAATTTTGTTGTTTCTGATTGTTCGTGTTTGTATCTTTCCGCAAAGATCGTTTGTTCTTGTCGAAGGATATTCATTTTCTTTGAGAGAACGTTTTGTTGTTTTATAATATAAATTTGTTACCATGTTCTTCCGTGCTACTGTTCCGAATATTGCTTATAACTAATTCAATCATATTTATTTTTCTTTGAAATATGATGTAAAGATGGCTTTTTTAATAATACGGGTGACCTGGAATGTAGTGTTGAGGATGAACTGTAACTAGGTGTTCATACGCATATATCACGGTGTGTCTCCTAAAAACTGACTGATAGATGGCACTTTAATCTTGAACGTACAGCGTGGAGATTTACGTCCGTTCGCGGAATTATAATTACAGTTTTTGGAATTTATGCCGCATTCCATCTTTGCAAACTGTGCCGCCGCGTTCCATATTCACTTTTGAAACAAACAGGAACCAACGAGCACAACTTCATTGATTCGAGAATGTAGGTGCACACACAGCTGTTCTGCAATAATCCAAATAACACTATTATGCAATATAATTCCCGGACTATACTGTAATCAGGACAATGCCGATTACTAAATAAACCTGTTCTTTCCGTATTTATACTATTTGATTGAGAGTTCGTGATGTGTATGTAATTCAATCTTATGATTATGAGGTGTGAGTCATATATAAGTTAAAATATGAATGAATAATCTCACACTCTACAGATTCCATTATTACATGCCATAAATCAGGCACACTTCTTGTGGTACACATATCAACTTCACTGCTGTCCCTCTGACTGTGTTATGCACATGCGCGAACAGCAGCTTCAGCTTCATATATGCGGCGAGCGAGCGAGCGAGCACCTTGCTCTGGCTTGGTGATGTATGATCCGACCGGCTGTGCGTTTTGCATTATAGATATGCTCCCGGTGCTAAATATACTATCGAAGTGACATGTATAATTACGACACGACATTTTTACACTGCGCCTGACTGTTCCGTACCGCTCGACAGCTGTGTACTTCAAGCAATGAATAGTTCATCTGTTTGATTTCTGAACGCTGATCTGTCTGCAGGCATCGTTTCACATCGTGACAACACAAACGTCAATGAAATGTGTTTATTATTTTTTAAACTAGGTGCTGACCATCGAAACATTGCCAGTCAAATCATGTATATACAAACATGCCGGTGTTGAATTCAGCCGTCTCTAAGCCTGCGGCAAAATAAACATTTTACATTGTATTTCAAATTCAGAAAATACTCAAATTTTCAAGCTCACTTTAGTTGTACACCTAAGGCCCCGTTTATAATTATCGTACCGTAATTCGGATGTTTACCAAAAAATAAATGTTTTTCAATTTAATTTTTTTTTCGATTTTGTAAACTGTATGCTTTTACATGTTTGTATTATTTCTTTAAATGAATATCACACACACACACACACATAGACATGTATATGGAGAAGTATATGACCATGAACACATACACAAATAAACACACAGATATTGCTTAGCCAGAGAGCGTCACCGTTCTATTTTTAGTTTCATGATAAATAGCTTTTAAAAATTAAGAAACTGGTATTTGTAACAAGTCGTGCGTCAAGTACTGAAGCACATGTCCGCTAAATAGATATATTAGCACCGGTTGCCGCCCACAATATGGGGGCCCCGGGTGTCTCTCTCTCTCTCTCTAGACGTGAACTGAACACCACTAGTACTTTGAGATGTTAGACTGCACACCATGTGTATGTACGTTTAGCCAAGTCGTTACACCTTGGTACTTGGACAAATCAAACAAATTTACAACATTTCTGCTAAATCATAATTAATAATATGCAGAAAGTGAATTTCAATATTGTCTATGAATAAACTTCATGACAAATTTATAATTTCTTTATTTCATTAAGAGTTTGCACAGTTTCCGTTTGAAAATAATTTACAAGAAGAATTTTAATGATAGTGGGTTAGAAATGTAGACACAGTAAAACTGACAAGTTATAAGACTATTGCTATACATGATCACATACTTCCACCACCCCCGCTGCCAAATACAAATAACCAAGTGCCAACTGGCACCTTACCAATAAAGATACAAGCCAAAAGTGCGCCATGCGTGTTACTGTTTCTCCGTTTCTTTCCCTCGTTGTCTGTGGATTGAGAATTGGAATGTATATCCTTGTCTAAAACATGAGACCAATGAGAAACTGTTGTAATACGCCCTCGATGTTAGCGTAACTATTAGATGTCGCAATAAAATTAATACGTCCATCCGGCTACCGAAGTAATTGTGTTTGTTTAACATTTCAACTATTCTGAGAGAGCTCTTGATTTCAGACGCAATGTTTTATACTTATTTCGTCCATATATGTAATTCTCAAATTGGAATTATCTGCACTAAATGGAATGTGTGTGTAAACTATACTAAAGGTTAATAAACTGAACATTTCTATTCAGTAGTATTTGAAAATATCACAGACACAAAACCGAAGAACTACTCAACAAAAACAAATAACGAGCAGTGATTTCATTTCTAGTTTTCGACGAAACTTTTGCATGCAGTTGTACTTGAATCTTTAGGGAATTCAGTTTATCAACAAATATTCCAACCAAAAAAGGATATCCTGCCCAACAGTCTTATCAAACTTCTGATAACGAACAATATACAAAATTTCCGTGATTTATTTGTTCCATTCGGATGAATATTTTACTTGTTATTACATATCGACATATTACTTGGTTAATAATTAAGTAGATACAGGTACAGAAATAAAATTATCTTCTACCATTACATAACTGCACATAACATCAGGCTATTTCATGAGTGAAAATGCAGTGTTATTCTGTAATAGACATACGTATATGTATATGCCACATAATTTTATTACTTGATTAGAGAAAAAAACATCGATACCGTGTGTGGTCCGCCATGTCCCGAATTACACGCATATTACAACGCGCAGTGCAATGCATCCATTTAATACTTCTGAGAAACTGGCTTCAAAGTCCCATGGTATTTGTCCCGGTGACCTTAACCATAGCTGGTTGACCTTGAAATGTTGCGCGCGAAACCACTTCAACCGAGTCTAACTTGAACGTGAGTGCTTGCTGGCTAGAGACTCGAACCAAAGACCATGGAACAAGAATGAGAAACATTTCAAGATTCGTATCTGTCTGATGCAAGTGTTGTTGGTCGTTTATTTTTGCAAATACTAACTGGTTAAGCTGCAGTATGTATTATTGAAAGTAATACTGAAAGAAGACATATATTTGCGGTTTCGTCGAGCACACAAGCATTATGTTTTGCGATGTTACTTCAATGTATGCAAATCGTTATGTTTAAACAGCTGTTCATTAAGAATAGAGCGTAGAAGAATATTAGTCAGTCATCATACAACAGCAGCACGTAGCATGTGAATAATGCACGTTACAGAAATGGTATGATTGGATTCTGTACAATGACTAATCCATTCTCTGCAATGAACGTTCACAAGATTACCGTACATTTTTGCAGACTCAACGAAATTAGTCATAAACCATAGTAATGCGGGGTGTTGAAGAAGACACGTCGAAGTTATTACACGTACCCACATACACCCAAGCGAACATCAAGCTACAACAAGGCAGCAGTATTAAACAAAGCAACTAAGACGCGAAAAACAATGTAACAAAGTACAATTATCCTACACATTGGAACACCCAGTATCTATTCATCCACGCAAACGCAACACTAGTGCTCACCCGTCGCCAACAAAGAGCATTTAACTGACATATACGACATTGACTCGAACTCTTAAGTTCACGTTGCATTCGTGGGGGGACGTTCGATGTTCGCAAGTCTTGCTAGTGTATAAATCACATTGCACTACTACCAACACCGCACCCCCCTAGCCGTCTTCAGTCAATGCAGTTTGGATTCGTCCTAATGGATATTGCTGCAACGAATACAATTGTTAATTACCGACTAAGGTAACAAACTGATTGAACGCTTTATGGCTAAACGTATACACCATCAAGCGTACGTGTGTGTACGTGCGCGTATCCGTGTGTGACTTCCTTAAAGGTATGTGTGAGTGTACAGGCTAGGATTAAACTAATTTGTCCAAATCAAACATTGTTGCACGTGTTCATTTAATGAGAGATATTGATATTGTACAATTTCATGTTCAATAAAAAATTTATTACTATTAATAATGTCATTCTTTAAATATTTTATAATACAAATTACATTTCATATTTGTACTTGAGTAACACGTTTCGGTTTTAAAATTCTTGAAACTCTTTCGTATTTTCGTGAGGGTAAAACAAACAATGACTACCTACTATGAAACAGCGGTTAGTCATCAAGATTTATATACAAATACTTCTTGCCAAAAGTGACTAAAATATAACATTTTTATACGTCCCTAACACCAATAAAATATCTTTCTTATGTAAAAATATCTCCTCTAGTTCCCTAATGTATACATATTTGCGTACAGGTCCGTTCCTGTCACCTATATATACCTGTGTGTGTTAACGTGAGTGTGTGTGTGTGCGCGCGCGTGTGTGTTGGGTCGTGCACAGTGGCTCCTGTAATTAGTATCCTCAGCAGAACCAAACGGAGAACGCGCCCGACTAGACAATAGAACGATAAAGTCACTACAAAGTGAGTTAAACGATGAACATTGTCTGGCCTGTTGTTGTTTCCTTACGTGTTCCGTACTATACACCGTTCCCAAGCACAACGCCATTGTATTTTATTCGTTTCAGTCTATTTCTCTAACTCTCCAGCGAGCAAGTCGCACTATTGCCGCTGATAAAACTTTCCTCTATTCTATTCTCTGCTATGTTGTTCCTCTTCAAATATAATCTCGGCAAGTAATGAAAGCATGATATCTTGTAACGTATAATGACTGCTGATTGTCAGTTGGTATAATGATTGACTTACTACTATTCGTTGTATATACATATGTATCTCAGCTGGATGACTCTCTGTTTCCAGACACAAGCTTATAGTCGTATAATTTACTCTATTCATTATTAGTTCGTAATAACTTATTATCTAGCAGAATACAGAAATAACTACAAAACTTTTACTGTTGTTGTATATATAATTCCCTTCCTGCAAAATGTGTTTCTTATTAGAACAGAGTAAGAAACATATCGAACAATATCAGTTCATAATTAGTCTGCAATGAAATTTGAATTTAAATGAAAATTACACACTGAACAAACCATTTATTTGTTTTTTTAATTTTATTATAAACTGACTAAAAAATTCTATATTGATAACATCATTAACTGGCTTAACTTTTTATGCGTGTAGAATTTGGCTAATCCGATAACACATCCTATTGTGTTGGTGCAGTCATTCATTATTTTTAAAATATTCCTCACGTGCAGTGAAATGGTTAATGGTTCTGACCTAGTGCTTTCATCAACATTCAAATTTAAACCGTTTTTGAATTCATCAGATAAAACACGGGCATATTTTGAAACTTCCCGTGTTTTCGTTGCAGATAATAATGTGTAGTACACCTACGATAAAATTAGCATAACGTGTAGAACATTGCTTGTAGCGTATCGTATCGTACAGTAACGATATACTGTGTGTTCTTGGCAAAATATCAACAACAACTGCACAAAACTACACGGTATTATTGATGACAGACAGTTGCGAATGAACGATATTTTATATGGGAGATTATCAATGCATGATGTAATACTGAAGTATGTATAGGTAATTCGGCTAAGCTTGAATTATATTGAGAAGGGATTTGTGGCAGAAAACAGGGAATGGATCCAACATACCTACTACTACCATCACACCACTGCTGCTATAGTGATGTGGTGGTGGTGTTGGATCGTATACACAGTATGGTGAAACACATTTGCTTAACGTAAAGGAATGGCGGAGCGAAGAGTTTTTGGTTACCGGAGGTAAGGTAACGGTAATGAATCTTTATCGTTGGTGAAAAACGTAACTATTACCCCTGGCCGACTGCCGTGCACGCGGGAGCACCCGAAATTGCTTTCTCTGAAGATTTGTGCCGAGACCTGAAAACAAAGCTTGGTGTAATTTACGGAAATTGGTGCTTTTGCCTCCCTTTTCCAGCCCCCCTCCCCTACACTCTTTCCACACGCGCACGAGTTGTTTTCAACCCTGCCCGTACTCACTACCTAGCCGTTTAAACGCGAACCGTGCGAAGTACAACACACTGAAAAAACTTACCAAAACATATACATACCGTCAACAAAGTAATATCTTTCAGATAGTTTTCCAAAAGTTATGACAATTATCTACATATTACAGTGACTGGATCAAGTTACTTCAATCCTATTAAATATATGCTATAAGGTTTAGTAAAAGATACTACTTACTATAATTTAAATATTTGTAAGAATTAGAAGAGTTACTTTTATATTATGTTTATATGATATTAATATACCAATTTTTCAAAGGATACGTTTCGTAAAACATGGTTTTCGATTCATGGTCCATTGGGAAGCATGTCTAGTGTGAAGCGGAGCTACCTTTTCACTCCACCGTCATTGCACGTCTCCAGTGCTACGCTGTAAACGCGAAGGGTTCATATCCAATTCCTTTATGGAAAGTAACACCGCTAATTTTCTTTACAGAAGAGTTCCGCTATTATGAAACTGACGGCATACTGTAGTGAACAGAGTTATAATATCGTCATGTTATGTTTTCCTTTTCACCAGACATTTCAAAGGTGAAATTATGTTGCGAGTCGCGATACAGACACTGATTCATGTGTCATGTATGCATATACTCTTATCTATTCAGATGTGAATTTAGAGATACTTGGGAATTTGAATTTTTTGAAATAGTTTAGTTATTGTAATGCTTCATAGGATCATTGATCATGATACAAGCAACTATTGGATTTATCGTGCTATATGAATCAAGATATTGGTCCCTGGATAATATGGAGAAATCAGTGTTGTGTTAACAGTGTAGTCTTACAGCAGAAGACTGGCCATGCAAGACGCTGTGAGTGGGATGCGTATAGAACGAAAACAGGGGTTCACCTCACCCTAATTCCGAGGTGGGCTCTCTTAATTATAATTTACTTCTTGGGCAACACGTCCTTCAGCATTGGGCCGGATTTACCTGCCATATATACCATATTTACGGCTCTCTAGAGCTGAATTCACTCTGCGGGCCTGCGCAATTACATTTTTAATACAGACGCCAACCGGGGCATTACCACGGCCACCGGGGACTGAGCAAAATGGCTTATTAAGTCACCGCTAGATGGTACTTTATTAACGTACCCGCTCTACTCTATTCCCTGTAACTTAATACGCATTCTAACTTATACTCCTAGTTCTTAACTATGGCTACTTAGTTAACTGGGGGTGCAGACCAACAGCATTACCACTAGTTATGGCAAAAATATATTGGAATAGTTCGAACAAACTTGATCTTGTAATGGGGGGAGACGAAGCAGGGCAGATTACTTGCTACAGATGTGTCTAAATTAATCTGGTAATATGAAGACATCATCCAGCATATATTCATGTTCATATGTATCTCTTATTTCAACAAGTTTACTCGAAGAAGACAATTTGTTCAACGTTTCTCTTTGAAATTCTATATCTAGATAGCCAGTGAATTATACGTTATTGTGCAGATTATTTTAATTATATTAACTGTCATCTTGACTGAGTTACTTATTAAATTGTACAGAACAAATACATTTTGATGTTAAATACACAGATCTTTGTGCATCTGACGTACGTACGAATAGACGTGTGAATAAAATGTTTTCCGTTGCTTTATGCAGGATTAATGCGCGGGTGATGAATATGCATGTATTTTTATCCTGACCGCAACTAGGCAACGCTCCTTCACACGCTGTAAAATCACATTTTTAACCGGTGCAAATTCTTTTAGTCTGCTGGCAGCCGATGTAAATGCAATGTGATAGACAGCGGTGTGGCGAATGGTTGTAAAACCGTGAAACACCAACACATTTGTTCCGGTGTATCTGCGCGGTGCAGTTCAAAGTAATCCTGACCATTACTTAAATAAATAAATTAAACTTAAACGTAATTTATATCTGCCATTGAAACTGTAATTTCAACACAATTAAGATACATCAGCACTTGGGTCTGCGAAATAAATTCGTTAGAATGAAGAAGAAAATCTTTTCGGTGAGAATGGACGGATAGTAGAGGCAAGCGAGTGAGCCAGAGGAAAACATGGATTCAAATCAGGTCTACGGTACTGCGACACTGGTGTGAATAAGTATTGGTCTTAGCAACAGCGAGAGTGTACTGTGCGATGCGCGGCAGGGCGCTGATTAGAGAAGCATTTCATTCGGTTCCTGCTTGATTAGAGAATTAGATTATCGGTTTTTGTCCTGATTACCCCTGCTGTAAGTTTAATCGGGATATTACAAAGAGGGTAGGGACTTTATAGCAAATGGATGAGCATACACGTGCACGAGGAACGAGTATTACCGATAGTGGAAGAAGATATTTATAAATTCTTGTACGTTTCAACAAGGTGTTTAGCATTTCATCAAGCGACTAAATTACGGGTTACTGAAAGGTGTCTAGTGTCTGACGAGAATTAATGAATAAACCAGGAAATAAAACGACACCTATTTATTCACTAGCAACATTGAAACAGCTAGTTTAATATTTGTAAATAACCTCGCCTTATATTGGGGTTTATAAGGTAACTAATTATATTATATGACAAACTTAAGAAAATATTTGTCTTTAAATAATGAAATTGTTTTTATCTAACCACTTATATTTATCTAAATAAAAGGATAAAACTGTTTAAAGTGAAACCGTTATTGGTGTATTGTGGGGCTACAATAGATAATGATGACAAGGTTAACCCAACATTCATTCATACATTGCAGGTACAAATATTTTGGTAACTGTAAGTGTAAAGAAAAGGTGGTACAGGTACTTTAGGACCCTTTTATCACGGGTAATATGCAAAGTGCAAACAGGTAGTAACAGGTAAAAGTGCAGGTGCTATTGTATTTTATCACTTTCACTAACATGCATTGTAACTACATACATATATGAACAGTTTATACATTCATATTTCCTTACAGATATAAATAATAAACTAGAAAATAAACGTTTGTTTATTTTGAGATTTTTGTGGTAAATAATTCCTACTGACGGACATTTTGGCATGGAAATTATTTGAAATAAGGATACTATCTTTCGTCAACGAGTGTTTTTGTAAGATTTCTGTGTTGTTTTATTTATGCTGTGCTGTAGTGATATATATCGCTGTCATTTGCGCACTATTTTTAGATCTAAAGCAAGTGTTGCCGGTACGAAAAAACTTGTGGAATGCGATGTATGCAAACAGTATGCAAGATACGTTCAACCGTGACTTCTGTCAGCAATCCGCATTGCTAGTTGTAATTAAAACGTTAATGAATGACTTTTATTATGTGCTGTTACACTCTGATTAATATTAATATCCGCTGTTATGTAACGGCTTTGATGACAACGTTTACTAAGTGTTGCATGAAAAGTTCACTTGCTCTCCTCCCTTCACTTAACAGGTTGACACAAGATGATGCAGTCAGTATACTTACCATCGGATGCTAGTCACTTACACATGTACCCTCTCTGTTTGATTTATCATTCCTTTAAGAACAATTAACCGCAAACCAACGACGTGCTCTTGATCAATAATGCAGCATGTTTGAATTACGCGCCTTCCAACTAAAGTGCTGTTCTCTTTTTGCCGCGTTGCCGGGGTTACGGCCACCCACCAAACGAACCAAGCCGAAGCGTGTTCGTCGTAGCGATGTGAATGTGCCGCTCGTTGTGCTGTCAGCTGCTGGCTTTGGACGGCAGTGCGACGTTCGCTTGCTTAGTTAAATTTATTTTCGATTTTATTTGTTTCTGTGCCCTGCAGTGTGTGCTGTGTGATTTTAACCGTACTATTGTTGTTATCGTGACCCTGCGAACTTTGTTTTGGATACACCTGCGTCTCAATAAGGTAGGAAACACGTCGTGTAACTGGTATGCTTGTTGTCCTATAAGTGTTAGGTTAGAAGTGGACATGTCGTCGTTCACAACAAACATGTGCACGTTTGACAGTTCTAACTGCATTCATCCTTTACATTATGGTCTACAATCGATTGCGTATGGTTGTGTTACGATGTAAACCTTGTATTTTCGGTGAAATTGTGGAAATGACAGTGATGTTTTCATGACTGTTAGTACACGATGCACGGTGCGCGCACACAGTTGAGACAGAGTCGGCGTTATCGCGCGATGGCGCGAGGGACAGGTGGGGAGTGGTGGGATACCCACATCTACTATCAGTCGCGAGACGTGAACAAGGTTTGGCCGACTGGCTCAGATCTAAATGAAAACCAATCTTTTCTTGTCTATCTGACCGGTAGTTTTTTAATTTATTTTTTTATTGTTATAACCGAACTCGTTTTTATTCGAAATGAATTCAACAATGCCTCTTTGATTGAGTCCGACTGTTTTCATTGTACATTGTTGTCTTGATTGCGCGGGAATTTCATCACTACTGTTGATTGACTTATTTTGTTATTACTTATTTGATTAGAATTGTGTATGTATATTTCTTTTTGTAATGTGTACATATACATGATTTTTGTAGTCTGCTTCACAAAAGAAAAAAAAATCTTGTAAACATTACCATCAATACTAATTATATTATTAGTCGTGCTGTTTTTTGATAAAGAATATATTATTTGATTTATAAGAATGTTAGCAAATAGAAATGTAGTATTATTAATTTACAAACTTACATTAGATTTTTATAAGTTTCATTCATTATATAACTATTAACAATGCACCAGTACTTTCTTCACGTTAATTACAGGTTAATTACATGTACAACTTATAAAACATCGCTTGTATAATGATAGAGTAAATGACTTTCGTAAAAATGTACAACTCACCATGCCTAGTATACATACATATGTATACATATATTTATAAAATACGTTACACAATATTTCACGTAGCTTTATTTAATATTTTCACAGAGTAGATAAGATAATTACATTGGAAATATTTTGTTTAATATTATGGTCATTATTTTAAATGGTAGAAAGTTTCTGATTGTTTATTATTCTCCGATATTTTCCTGAATCCAGTCAAGGTATGACGATACTTTGGTGAATATGTCAGGTTTGCCAACTGCACATGGTTGTCCCCAAGATACAACACCAGCAAGTTGTCCCAAGTAGACCAGCGGACCACCCGAGTCTCCTTTGCAGGCTCCCTCGCCATATTTGTTAAAAGTACAGAACTGTGTGTTAAACAATTGGTCCGGTTTCATTGCTGCCCGACATTCGTCCATTGGGATAGAAGTCAGCTGGATGAACTTCAGCTGGTTACTACTGGTTCCCGGGTATTCGGTGAATCCCCAGCCGCTTAACATCAGTTTCTTGCCAGCAGGAACTTCCTGGGTCATAAGTGGGATAATTTCTACATTCTCGCCCAACTGAATATCCCGGTCTGTCTTTAGTAAACCGATATCGTTTTCAATCAGATTTGAATCCCAGAATTTGTGGTAGATGGCTTTAGAAACCTTGTAGACATCACCTCCGTCACTCAGAGTAGTTACTCCAGCGACAATTGTCAAGTCGTCTTGGTTATATCTAAAATTATAATGATTTTATACATAATGTACATTTAAAACTCATCGTTACATGAATATAGAACATATTGATACATGTTTATTTTTATTAATAAAAAAATGGATTAACTGTTATGGGTATTACCGAGGACATATCTTATCTTATTACTTATCGCAATTACACAAGCAACATGTAGTGGTTTCTTTCCGTGAATGAAAAATATGATATGAATAAATATTGAGTAGAACAAAAAATAAATTATATGGCAGCCAGCAGCTAAGTGATTGTAATTCTATGAATTATTATATAATTAATCACGATGAAAGTAAATATAGAATAGGTCCTTCAAAATATTATCACAAAGATTAGATAAACCAGTGAATATAATTTTTTCGTCATATCAATTTACGTATTTTTGTATGTACTACAATAGGAAAATATACGTACCCTTTAACGCAATGGGCTGCTGTCAAAATCCACCTTTTGGTTATGATACCTCCACCACAGTTGTGTTGATTCCAAACCTGAATTGACACTAGGTAAGGGAATTCTCCAGGCGCTGCATTTTCACCACCGACAACACGATCTTCCAAAGGCTGGGCGTCTAAAATTTACAGAAATAATCATATCAGAAATGTTTCATATATCTGTGATTTTCTTAGGTGTATTTTCTACGTCATTTACCATATGTAATCTAGAAATCTGTGATGTTATGCAACTGTTCAAGTTAAAGATAAAATTTAATATTGTTAACTTAGTTGAAATACGTTCACTGCAAGTAAATATGAATATATTTAGTTATGAATTTACTTACTGCAAGCAGCCACTAGAAGTAAAAGTACCAAGCTCTTCATTTTGCAATGATGCTAAATATTTCTCACACATATCCTTTATATATATGATCTACTTATCATTTGATAAGATGCATCAGATAAGAGCTATCGTAAACCTTTAGTCACAATAATGCTATAAAATTAGTTAAAAACCAATTGATACATACTGATATCAATTATGGGTTAATTAATTTATGAAATGGGATTTCCTATGTCGCAATAATATATATTATTTATGTTATACAGAAAAACTTACACAAAATACGTATTGTTTCCTTTCTCCATTTTTTCATTTACGGTTCTTATTCATTAATCATGCACTAAAATTACATGTAATTAACATTAAGAACATATGTTCACTATAGTGATTAGTAGTTAACATATAGGAGTACGACATAAAACAATATATTACTCCATTCATTCAGTTAGAAAACACGGAGTATTAATTAAATGAAATACGTCATCATTAAGCAGTGCTATTATTTTTTTAATGTAGCTAGATTTCACTGCGGGAGGTGATATTAAAATATGGTAATGATAAAGTCATATTTAATTATAGGATTCTTTACAAAAAAATCTATTTGATAATAAATGGTAGAATTATAGACGTTAATATTTCGTTCGATATTCATCCGTCGAATGTAAAAGAATATTTAATTTTCGTGTATAATTATTTATTTTTTCTATATAATATTACATAATGTATACAAGGAAATATGTATATACACCATGTATTTGATGTATTTAGACTTATACCTACGTATGTTTTATTAAAAGAATATTGATATGAAATTGAATTAGTATATTTTACTGGCTGGTAATTCTCGAATTTTCCCCTGCTATACATGTTTTTTTGATTGGCATTGAATGACGAATTAAATAAATAAAAAGCTATTGATTTATTGAGCGCCCCGGGGTCGGTTCAACTGACAAATGCGTATTTAATTGCTGAAGATTCGATCTATATTTTGATTCTGCTTTTTTCAACCTATCTGTGTTCGTGTGCGAGAGAGAGAGAGACAACGTGATACGGAAGTATGGGGGGAGGACAGAGAAGGGTACATGTGACATGTGTTTGCCCCGAGTGCTTTTAGGGTTTTTGAAGTAGCTTTGAAAAAGGGCACTTGTGAGTTAGCGAGGTTTTAAATCTGGTAGAGTAGTAGTTGTACAGGGGCTGTATGCGTTTTATAATTCTCTTCCGTAGAGAGTAAGTGTTTTATTTAACGATAAGTATGTAGTTTTATAAAATATTAATTGTCTTTTACCAGAGAGAGACCAGCACTGTGGTGTCATTATAGAGAATTATGTAGTAGTATATTTTCTTATTTTTATATTACCAATAGTTTGTTGTAATAATATACAGTTTAATAAATAAAAAGTTCTATAGATTTTACAAAAACATTATTTACAACATATAAGTAATACATGTGTTGTATACTTATCTATAAATAGTTTCACTATAATGTTTATAGTGTGTATCTTGCTCAGTGTTAATAAAATCTGTATGTAATATTGCACACGTCTACATATACATCTACGCATAATCCTCCTGAGGCCTCTCTCGTGCCTCTCCATCTTCCGCACTTGGGTTTTCCTCATCCGTCGCTTACACCCTACACTCCACCAACTACACACCACACAGACGCACGCATACGTACACACATGTGTGTGTGTATATGTACGTACATGTGTGTGTGTATATGTACGTACATGCAACTAATACATGAACATAGCACACGAGTTATTGCACACACGTCCGGTACCAAATATTAATTACTTCACAACAGGACCGAGCAAGCGAGCTATACCTGTGTGTGTATGTGTGCAAGTGAGCTGACGATACAGTGTAGATGTTGCGCGGGCGAGACCTCGTGAATTAACGATGCCTGTTTCGAACTGTGACAGTGTCTGTGGTCGCGTACCACTGAATTGCATTCCATTGCTACAGTTTATGGTTATTGTACGCCCTGTATTGTATGTATGTATAACTCTATACATACATGCATGTATACATGTACTTCTAGGTATGGTTGTGTTGTATGTTCATGAGCAACATTGAGGTTATACGACATCTGCTGTCTTTTAGAACTTTACAATTTCATGTTAACTCTCTTGCGGAGAAAACAAAGCATTGCAGTTTAGTTTGATTTGATAATTGTTAGACGAAAATACTGTCTACTCGGACGGTGTATTAACAAATGAACAAGCAGTTCAAAACATTTTCTATTAGACAACATACGTAATGTTGAACTAGTGTTGACGATATAAAACTTTATATATGTTATGTTTTACAAGTTAGAATTGGAACAGGATATGTTGTTGATTTGGATGTACATTCATAAAGTTTATTGCGTCTTCTCGTTCGGCCTTGCAGTGATGCATAATAATATTATATGTTACAGTCGATCGAGCGTAATAAATTTCGTGTACCAGCCTGTATCAATTAGCAGACCGATAAAATTGTACGTACATATCATTGGGTTTGTTTGCAACACTTGGCCATTATGCAACAAGATCTCTAACACTTCTTAAGTAATTGATCTGTGCCTTCAATTCACCACGGTTAACGTCTCCTATTTTCTGAATAATCAACTTTTTCTTTCGTAAATGTCAGGGTATCTGTTGCGAAAAGATTGATGGAATAATCGAGTCGTTGTTTTAAAGTTCATTTTAATCTATCGAACTATTCTTTCTGTAGATTTTGTTAAATTTTTCTTTAATTATTCTCGTCTATATATGGAAGATATTCATATTTGGATATTTATAATTGAAGAGGAAAGACAATATTTAAATTTCTCCGTATCCTCCTACGCAAAGTACTAATGTATTATACCTATGTTTAATTATGGTAATTTCATCAGCATTCTTCCGTGCTAAATACTATATATACTATAATGTTTATCTCGTGTTTTTTGTTACTCACCGTATCTGTCTTCGTTACTCAGAGTTAACGGACATCATTTAGAAAGTTAGTGATGATTAATTTCGTTTTGAAATGAATGACGTCCTGCCATTTGACTTATGTACGTGTACGTATGTTTTGAATACAAAATAGTTTTTTTTCTTCTCTTGTATATATGCAATGTTCGATACCTAAAACAAAAGCGTGATGTGTAATAGGTGAATGGTTTTATCGAAGATGCATGAATTATTGAGCAATATACAGTGTTTATTAAAGCTAAATTAATAGTTAAAATAATCTGTATAAATTTGTTTGATTGACTATCAGATGCATTTGGTTGTAACATGTTTCTAATTGAAATTTTTCTTTTGTTACAGGTAACTATCCAAATTCCATGACGAACTTGTGGAATGTGAGTTCATATATTATTTATTATACCTGTATCCTGTTTCATAAAATATCCTTTATATGAATTTTATTGTGTAAAACTTTTTATTTGCATTTAAACAAAAAATGAAAGCTGACACAAATAGTTTCACACCATACTATATTTAATTGAAATACAAATATAATTAGAAAAATATGCCTGGAAATTTCAAATATCTACAATAGAAACTGTGCACATTGTTTCATAATTTCTTTTTGCATCTGTTCCTGAATCAATATTGAGCAGGAAAGTTTCTGTGAACGATTGGAGAGTATGTTACCTGATACATTGATCCATCGACAGATAGATTGCATTTTCTTCCATTTAAAGTAAGCGAAAGTATAATTTCAACTTCGCTAATATCATTACCTTATACAAAGATCAAATACGACGTGAACTTCACTCTCACTCGGGCACACAAATGGGCTTATTCCTGTGTGCAGATCATAAATTCAATTCTATTATTTTCCTCCAAGCCCTCATCGCCAGTGTCAGTCTGAGTTTGTGCAATGCTCTCCAATTCACCAACTCTATCCTTGCACTGCACCCTTCGATGTTTCTCATTCGATTAGTTTATTTGTAAATGATTGGTGATATTTCATGATTGCCTCACCCTCTTACCGCTGTATAAGATTTCAATAGACTTGTGACGAGCGTGCAAAGATCAGAATTCCTTTGTGAAATTTCTAGACTCTAGGTATTAAATATTCCATTACTGTTATTTATTTTTATTTGTACATCCACAGAACTAATTTGAAAATGTGATAGAGATCACAAACAGTTAAGTTTTTTTCTTCGTTCCGTTAACTGTTAATGTACGGTTGATTGCCATTGGAGTTTGTATTATAATTAATTCAGCTGTGTAAAAACAACTTGTTAAAAGTACTATTTACATTACAAGGCAAAGTAAATATTTATTTTCTGTCTGAAAGAGAATATAAAACACTGAATCATTAAGAAGTGAATCTTTAATTTTATTTAATGTTATTAGAAAGTGTGGTTTAAAGGTCATTACTTTTCCACAGTCATATTCTGCAGCTGCTCGCACTCTACCGTCATTCGATGAAGTCAATAAATAATATCCGTGCATTCATTATTTCTTTTTTCAAGAACCACAATGACGTACTAGTATTTCACTACCATATTAAAATGCATTGTGCGATTTAGATGAAATGTTCAATTTTGATTTTAAAATTAGTACGTACTGTTTATGAAAATTGCTTGTTTCACTTTTATTTAAAACCGATTCCTTTCATATATTTCAAATGTATTTCGTAACACATTGCGCTGCAATAAAATAGCAAACACAGTTCTTTTATCGTCTTGCTGCTATGTGTGAGAATATGCATGTGTTTATTATTATTTATTTGAATAGTCATAAATATAGATGAATGGATAACTTATACGCATATATCGCACTATCTACAAAACACATGACATTCTGCCAATATGAACCTTGACATTCGCAAAGGTTATCTGAAAAAAAAGCAAACTCAACTTATACATTGTGCACTAATTGATATTAAAAGGTTAACCGAAATCAAAGCAGCCCAAAATTATATCGTATGTCTGTGTTTATATAAACATATCAAATATTACCTACTTATTTTTTAGCAAACTGACCATACTTATCTCTGAGAGATAAACTGGTTTATTAATGCATTTTGTACTCCAATAAAATTTTAATCCATTTCTGTATAAAAAAAAATTAAGTCGTTAAAATTTTCCTTATCTATATTACAGCCAAGTCACAAATATATTGAAACTATGACCGCTAATAAAAATATTGAGGCAGATTATATAAAGTGTCTGTTGCATTATTATGAAATGTGTTGGGTTATCTAGTATAGATGGTCGACATCAGTGTGTTGCACTAATCGTAGATAGCCAGTACCACCGTACACGTCCATATGGTTCGTCCCAGCGTAAGTTCATATCGTCAATGAGTGAGTGGCCACTGTACGTTGCTTATTAATTATAAATCCATTACCCAGCGAGAAAGCGTTATTGGTAAACATTCTCCACTCTGAGAGCCAGTCGACATACTAGTAATGCATGAGTATTATTATATACTGTTGCTATTATTAGAAACGACACTATACTATATAGTGTATTATTTAAAGTGCAACGGACCGTCCAACTGTCTCTCATGTTTAGATTAGAAAGACCTGTCTCTTTCACAATATATATATATGTATATATA
>JAGJTL010000059.1:2672705-2696836 GCA_022063505.1 Calosoma granatense
TATATATCTATCAAGTCACACACACACACACACATATAGATGAATATGAAACTTGTATGTATATAGGCAAGTACACATATACATGCATGAATATGAAACGTACGTGCCTCGTGTACATATTTTATACATGTAGGTGTACATGTGATTGTGTGTGTGTGGGTCACGTGTGTGTAGTCATGTCGTAGGTTTTTAAATTCATTTCAAGGCCGGACAGACCAAAATAAAAATAGAGTATGTGTTAGTTACATATGATGTAAGAAATAGAACTTCTCAAACTATGTATAGCGACTTTCATGTATTTAACACACTTTCCACGCTTAGACGTTGCAAATTGTACAAGCTGTAACATGTTCATCGAACAATGTACATGAATTTTACTTGCAAAATTAAATTCACCACGGTCGAATAGGCTAGTGCACCAATTATTACTGAAATTCGAGAAGAAAATACTGGTTTCTATAGTTTCCATGCGTATCTCTGGCCAGTTGTAAGTGATATTTAAATTTCGACAACGTCAGTTAATTCAGCATAGTTTGATCGACTTGTGTATCAATTTTCAACAGATTTAGACAAGCAATTATTTTGTTAGCGAGCGTGAAAACGTGTCAAAACTGGCAAAAAGGACAGCAAAAAGTTTCTCGTTTTTTCCGTTACTGAAAACCTATCATTATTTATTTTCTCACATTAAAATTAATACATATAATTTTCTAATTATATTAATAAGCAATTAGGGCCCTGTATTTTGTCAAAGAACAGGTGAATGCTTTTTACATTGTGGTCGTATAATTTGCTTTTTGTTGTTTAGTAATTATATTTTTCAGAATTCTGGAAAATTTATTCAAGAAACTTAATTAAGCTGACATTTGTTCTACTCTGTTACTATTCACGAAATAAAAGTATTTTCCTCTACTACTACCACGCCTATTTTATAACAGTGTATCCCTTATGCAGTTAATTAAAATTTATACAGCGTTCCCTAGCGTATCTCCTATTTACTAACCGTGCACATACGTGTCTGTAAATTATGGACGCTGATTAAAACATAACGCATTCGATGCGTGAAATTCTGTGTAACACACCACCTATACACACGTACATATATTGGTTATTGTCTGATTGTCTAATTATCGGACTTTTAACACTATTCATGATTCGTAACAGTTAATTAACACATTCGGACTACAAAATTTCGAATGTTTCATGATAGTGTTCTCCATGGAACGATTCTCTAAACAACACTGCATATTAGCAACATGTTATGTAAATCTGTTTAACATATACTAAAGTCTCTATATTTTACATACATTTATATTTTATATACATATGTATAATAGGAATTAAGAAAAACTAACGAATCTACAACAGTAAATTCTTGCCAGTTTCTATAATAAATTAATAAAGGCGCACCTATTCGTATTATGAGATAAAATGACTGTACCATTAAAACATCTAACCATCCATTTAACATTGTTCCATAGCCACTCGATATAATTGCCGTGATAAAGCAGAAAAACATCCACTACACAATAAGACATCTTAATCCAGCATATTTCCACGCATGCCGCACGATAAACTTCTAATAAAATAAAATTATCCCAGATAACAATCGTTCATAAATGCTTTGAAGAGTCTATCTGCTCCAGCGGTAATTCCTGCAACTACGTGTCTTTATTGCTAGTAGAGTTCAGATAGCAATAAATTCCACTTGGCCTATGGATCCAAGCAAGTATATATGAAATGAACTACGTTTCTATATATCCACTCATAACTATAATTACATGTGACTCATCTCTTCAGTGAACGGAGACATGTTGGCTACTTCTGGTTGCATATACACACATGGAGAGAGAGTTCTACATTCACCCGGTACGATCATGGCCACAGGGATAATTACAAACAGCAATACTCTACCCAGAGAGTATCTGTTTACTAAGCCTCCTCATATTGTCTGTATGTGTGTATCATCGTGATTATTCGAGATTACATACGAGGCAGCGGGCTGGTGCTGTACGCTAAATAAATTGTAACCTTGTACGTGGATGTCTTCAAATGATGAGTGATGGCAACCAATTGTGTTGTTTATTTATCCTAATAACCTCTATCACGTTCGAAAATATCGACGCAAGAATAAATATTGTACTCGTAACGATGAATCAAGTGTTCATGTCTGAAGATTTATGAAGTCGTACAGTAGGAAATATGGAAATGTGAAATCTATATATGTACATATAGTATTATTCAGTTCTTTGAACATATGGAAGGTATTTTATAGCAATGTACTCATGTATCTCTATCTCTCAGTTACTAGTTGTGAGTGCCAAGAACTCCAAACATAAGATCTTTGCACTTTTGGCTCGAGTGACGCGCGGTATTTGCACAAAGTTCAGATTTTCCAGATGACTAGTACCGACCTTACATTGCTCATCCAACATCGTGCATTCAAACACCGGAGCTGAACTTTTGTCATTTTTAATCTATCAGCCGCTATTCAGGATATTTATTTCCCTAGTAATATCAATTTATTCTAATATATGTTAACGTGACTGGATATACGTATTTTACGGCGTAATAGTGAAATGCCATAGGTACAGATGTCGCCGGTTATACACCGATCCAATGACAACGCTTTTGTTTTAACACCAGTTGGTACAAATATATTGTAGTGAAATTTATCATTCATGAATATTTTGCACCAATATGCAATTTTCACTCGTATGAAACACGTTATTTTTTTTTATAAATTTGTGTACAATTTTAAAATTCAACTTGAATTAAAACTGAATTTAAATAAATGTATGTACAAAAGTGGAGATAAAATGAAATATGTGTTTATCATTATTGAATGTCGTAGACTAAACTCTGTATAATAATGAATTAAACATAAGTTAACATTGTCAAGTTCTGGACGTGTAGTTCTCTTTCATGTAATTCGTTAAATTTTAACAATCCATTGTGACTGTTGTTCTATAAAAACAAAACATTCTGCAGGTCCATGTGAATAATGGCAAAACAAAGGAGCACACACATCTCTGGATGTTAGGAATGGACGATTTTAACGTGGGTAGAATTTGCAGCCTTTGTTTTTATGCGTTGTTCGCGAAACGAGCCGAGGCGCAGTATAGGAGTCAGTTCTTGGCCACATTGAATTGCAATACGATACCCGGCCGCATAGTTGTGCCTGTGAAGGACCAGCTACCGTGACCTTGAGTCTCGCGAACATTCCAATGGTACGCGGATGGCAAAAGTGAGTTCGTATTTTAACAACCCACTCTCCATGTTGTCAACTTGATGGGACACAAGCATACATATTTCACTAGAAAAGATTAGAAAGTATATACAGACTAAATTTATCATTAGCTATAAAAATATCAATCAAACATAACTAGTGTTTCTTTACAAATTATTATTAACGGTAAAAGTTTGAACTAAATATCATGTATGTTTTTGCAATTGTAAAGTAGCTATTAATGTAGGATTGAAAATTAGAGCTTATCTTTAATTCAAATACGATTGCAATAGTGGGTCCCTAGTTTGAACAGAACCAGATGCGAAATTCCAAAACATATAATCTACAATCGCATATTTAAACAGGGTCGGTATAGAGGAAACGATAGTATAGAAGAGCCATTGACGACTGCGACTATACGACGATGATGACAGTAACAACATGCATACACACACACACATGCACACATAGCGAGCAGGCACAGACGTGCGTATACGAGTGGATTGAATCCAACACCTGCCCAATGATAGGTTTGGCAGATGGCCAACTCCTTCTGCGCGCATAGAATCGTATTAAGTTTGATTACTGTGCATTCAGTCAAGGTGAAAATCACGTGCGGCAAAATTACTTAAAAAGAACACAAGTTCACTAGGTTAACGGGTGTTTTTGTACTTCGACATTGGCAACACTGTGCCTCTCTATACAATTGAACTAAATGCACAATTGAAAAATATTACGTTTCAGTAAATATAGTACGAATGCATGTTAACATTGGAGCTAGTTGTGAATGCTGGTGAAATATTATATTATGATTTAGAATATCTTTTATTTTCGAATATGTTATGAAATGATGTTAGTTACTATAATACAGCATCCTTCTTCCTTCTTGTATACAAGGGGTGACGAGTACAAGAGACCGGTTTCCCCGAGGAAGTTGCAATGGACCATTATCTTAGCAGAGAGATGCAGCATCGTCCAGCTGTTTATTCGAGATAGTGGACAATGGCTCGTTGTGGCATATGTTTCGATAGAATTAACAACTTTCATCTCTTTTTATCTTTAACTAAACATATCTAGGAGTGTTTTAGTGTTGCTCTTTTCTTCCTCGACTAGTTTAGTTGGTACACATGTGTATGTAAAGTGTTAAGCGTAATATTTTTCCCTGGTTTATTAAGGATTACATTAGATTATTTCCCACATGTTGCAGACAGACATCTGGTCGGTAAATGTAAATTAGAATTGATTGAATATGTATTATGGGAAAAATATTTTAATAGTTGGTAGATTATAAGAACTGGAAATATATTTTACTATATGCATCCAGTGTAACTAGTACTAAGTGTATATAACTAAAAATATTATTATACTCGTTTGAGATTTCTAGGCTAGAAGATGGTATTTTACATTTTGAAAACTCACACGATACTTTATACATTACAGTTTTAAACGTTTGGTGAACCACCGTCTTACCCGTTAACGTTAATCCATTTATTTTGTGGAAGCAGCTTCTATAAATGTAATGCTAATACAAGTATATAAAATCTCGCATTTGCCAATTAATAGTAATATTACTCCGTATATAAACAAGGAAAGTTAATTATCCCTATGCCAGGCCCAGGTTCGAATAGATTTGAAACTGTTTCCAAACAGCATTAAACATGTTCGTGCGCGTACCCTCATTTCGTCGCATTGAAATCAAGTTTATAAATTTTAATTGGTTCGAATATCTTTAAATAAGATTTAATTTAATTGAATCGCTTGGAAATTTCCGATTCAATTCGCTACGTATTTTTTAATCAAAAAGTAGAATCTTAACTATGTTACTTCTGCGAAAGGAATATTGACAGACTGAATTTTGTTGCGTAAACTTTGTCGTGCATGTATTTATAAATGTGTTTTTAGTTTCAGGTGAGCTTCGCTGATGTCCAAGTTCTTCTGAAACTCTAGCTGAAATTGATCCCGTGAGTGAATTTTCGTTATTTCTAGTTTTAAGGTTAATTACCACTTAGATACTTCCTAGTTTAAGTTACTTGTATGTGCTTTTAGAGACGGCAGTAGTAAGTTTTTTAGATGTGAGGCCCATATATTGGAAAAGTGAATATTACTTTGACATGGTTTCTGCATTATAACACTTCATTCAGAATGCGTGTTACGTGTATGTACACAAATTAATTTAGCATATATACTCATTAATTACAAACATTGTTCTCGCTTAAACCTGTAAGTATTATAATACCGCTGTAATATAATTACCTCGAATTTATACGATGATATTCCATCCCTTTAACATGACATGTTTGCAGAACAACAGCTGGAGTTTGTCGAGTAGTTAGTGGGGGTATATTTGGTTATATTCCCATCTGTATGTATGTGCGTATGTATGTATTTAGTGGTGTTCTCTGCCTGTATGGTATATACCTATTTTCCGACTACTATCATACGTTCAACAATAGCCGGTGGAATTCCTCTGCGATTCGCGCCACTGTTTGCAATTATTACACATCGGCCGTCACGGTTATACGAGCGACCTTTGTAAAACGTATACGGCCTGTCTATTTATAACCGGTGTCGTAATAACCGCGTTGAACGTCGGTAATGAGAGTTTGAACGCGTGCGCGCGCGTACATCATTCTTACTCGGCCAGAATTAAAATGCATATACCACTACTACTACTACTACACACGCACGCATATATATATATATATATATATATATATATATGTGTGTGTGTGTGTGTGTGTGTGTGTGAACCATATGCATGATGTACACTTGCATACATGTGTGAGCATGAGTATGTATTGGTACGTCCACGCACTCACGTGGAACGGAACTCCGCACCGTCTGCTCTCTGTGTGTCTGTCTGCGCGTCCGTCTGTTCATACCAGAACTAGTCATTCAGCCCTACCGACTATTGGATCTATATGTTCCATGCTATCACGCTACATAGAAATGGATATATCCTCGTCAAATCAGTATTTAAAACTAGGCACAACCAATTTTATACCAAGTCTCTTTCTATAAATGTTTTTCAATTATTTCAACAGCAAAGGTGTATTGAATCTATACACATTAAAGTACGATTTAGAAAACCAATGAAAAGCCGAATATTTTTAGTTAGAACTAAACAATCGACGAGTAAACGTAAACAATTCATAATGACTGCGAGGCAAAATGGTCAGACTGGCTTAAGAAATTAGCAGTAACACAACTCTGTGTACTTTCTCAAGGAGACGATACCAGGTGCAGTGCGGTGTCTAGGAGTATTTTATGCAAATCCTCACATAAGACTTTAAATACCGTGGAATACTCTGCTTGATACCCGTCTCGATGTCATGAGCTCTTTTAATAATTAAAATGGCGGATAGTGCAGCTTTGTTTGGTCGTATACTAAATCTTTAAACTCTTGTATTTGTAAGAGTTTTTGAAACTTCTTATTCTCAAAGTATTTTAGCTGAGATATAATGTTCCATTATTATTTTAGTAGTTATGGATATTAAATCTGTGATTGTAAACTTGAGTTTACTGTAACGTTGTGTCTAAACTCTAAAACTAGTTTGGTCTATTATATGAAATGATTAGTTGAAATCCAAGCAAAACTACAGTTCCACGATTATGCTTGTACAATTCTAACATGTTACCTACTACATACACTCTAGTATTTCTAATACAAGTTCATGTTGATGATATTAGTGGTGTTGGTGTGTGTGCGCACGCGTACATAGCAGTATGATCGTTCTAACATCCACTTGCTAGCGTTGTTTTATATGAGAGTTCCTGTCGAGACTTCACCTTGTGGATAATCGCGCTCCGGTGCCCGTCCGGACTTGGGCGTCTCGTCTCGCGGCGCACAGTCATGCTCTGATAATTCGACACGCTGTGTGCGATACCCACTATGCACCGGACTCGTAACCGTGCGAGACCTTAGACTGTGAGACTGTTGTCTACTCCGTCTGCTGATCGCTGATTAGACTCGTTGCGTTGCGTTCGTTTAAAACTGAGAATCTTTCGAAGAGATGCATTGATTTTCTAAAGTGTATATTTGAATTTTTTCCCATAAGTTTACCGATTTATTTTTGCTACAACTTTAATACATGTGTTACTTATATTTTTCAATATGGAAGATGTGTTAGACAGCATAAATAATGATTTAATATTGCTAATTGAGTGATTCCTATTTGACCTGCTACCATAAGTTTCAAGTCAGTAGGAGAAAATATTTTTTATATGCAGGAAGTACACTATGGATCGTGCGCGTCTAGACGGCATTCGGTTAAATCGTTTTTTGACATATCGTAAAATTACTTTTATTTTCGAACATCTGAAACCATTTAGGAACGCACATTTCCCCGTTGTAATACATAATCTCGATTCTCCCATAAAGACGGTCGTATATTATTGTAAAAATCTCCAGTTCGTAAAATAGTTTTGCCTAAAAACGAATAAAATGTCCGTTCCACTGGAATGACATCGTAGGCGCCAATCTGAACTAAACGACTCTAGACATAGAACACTATGGATCAACTAGAATATAAAATGTTTTCAATCAATATTTGTATTCAATGCTAATTGTAACATATTATTTAAAAATTATCCTTGAAAACCTGTAATGTTCATACGTGTCGATATTATTTGTATGGTCATTAAAGTATGCATTATGCAGTAATGCTGTTCTGAATCTTTCGTTTGGTTATTGTCCATTTTAGCTGATGCTGAAGTGCTCTTGATATAGCTGCGCACAAATGAAGCAACTTTCTACAACACAGTATTGTTGAAACTTAAAGCAAACTAAAACTGATTATATAAAGAGCTTTCAGAAAATGAAATATTTGTGGACGAACATGCTGGCTTCATTATAGTCAATGACTAGCGCATTCCATCTGTGGATGATCTCTGGTTTGCACTCGAAAGAGAGAACAAGTGCCCGGGAGTGAGAGAGGACGAGAGAGAACATACAGGTCTCTCCGATAAGTCAGTTGGGCCGGGTTCCCGCGAGACCATATTATACGTGATGTGTTGCCGGCAATATTCATAAAGTTTCAGCACTTCGCACAGCATTCGTACTCCGTATCTGACAACTCTTTCTGTTATATCAGCATTCTCTGTATGCCATCCACTCCGTACCGTACACTCTCTCGCCTCTCTCCTCTCGCTCTACCCACCTCACCCCACCGGTGGTACACTATGCTTCCTCGTCTATTCCTCCGCATGCAATTCTTTCGTTAGTTTTTTCCCGGTACTCGCTGCTAGATGGCAACAGAATTTTAAAACAACGCTCGGATTAAATTTGAAAAACTTTGCACAATTCATTACTGTGCAACGAAGTAGCTTATTATGTTTCATTTACTAGTGTGTGTGGTTTACAATTAGGTGTCATTCTAACATTTCTAAGAAATACATTTTATTTACCTTTCCAGAAAGATTTGTCAGCATAACTAAATCATGATTCGGCTAAAACATGTTTCTTGCGCCATATGTTTCATATGCTGAACATGAAATAATGGTTTTAATAAATTGTTTTTATCAATTTTAATACAGTTTTAATATTGTTTATTTATCTTGGAATAATACATGCACTTTAAGAAGAAATCCTTTGATAAGTATGAATTGTATGGTATAGTCTGTAGACATAAAGTCTATGTAAATATATTAGCTAATCTTGGGTAATAATACACTGTGCACGTCTACGAACTACAGTCTAGCCGGCCAGTCGCACTGCATGTATGTAAATAATAAACATACGATAGTGCAAACTAACACACCGCGTCGGTGTCCATGCGTCATTGTCATTGCTAATATGTGATTTGTTTCTACCTGTAGGCACGCTCACACATACATATACAGTGTACAGATAATAACATATACACACGCACGTGCGAATACATTACATATGCTTAACAGATGTACATACAAGCATAGACACGCACACTCGGAAATTATCAATATCTATGTACATGTAGCGCAATATTTTCCATATAGTTAGACAATGTGGGCGACAGTGTTGGTGTGTTAGTGTCTGATATTGAAATATGTAGTATAGTTACACAATATTAATATTGTATTTGTGATTATTTGCGTTGTTTATAATAAAATACCTATTTTTGTCATTCATATAAATGTGTTTTAAAAAAACAACACGTTAGTCTCCATTTAATTGTCGAGTTTTGTTCATATTAATCCTGGTGTGATACGTTCGTTTTTATTTTTTTTTGCTTGAACGTAACTTAAATGAAAATGTCATTAATTTGCAGCATGTTGCATGTATAAATTAATTAAGATAAGATGGCAGTCTTTGATATAATATTTATAACATCTTTAATCATGGATTATGCTAGGCGGGCCGGTGCAATTACAGTGTATTCTTGTCGTAAGTGCTGCGTGTTACAACTTATGCTAACTTACACCTTTCTCGTACGGTTCCCACGGAGCGTAATAGAAGGAATATCACGATTACTTGACGTACATAATTCCAGATGTTGCATGAGAAAGCTGCGTAACTTACTTGCCATATTATATTTCTTCTGCCTTTTCTATTTTCTTCAATTAATTCTACTTAGTTTTTCCTCTTTCCGCTGGGTTTATCATTTTTCTTGTACAACAGTATATCAAATGAAAAGTGTTTAAAACTTATAAGTTTAGAATAAATACATAACGAAGTAGGTTTAGTAATCATTGAAACTTGTGTTGAATTAGTGAAAGTTTTTATTTGTCTTTCTTAAATTAATACGTCTTAACATGATATCTTGGATATATCGTCTCGAATGTTACTATGTTTAACAACTTTATGATATTTCATTATTTATTGTTTGTTATTTGAAGATTGTGTTGAAATGTGAATGTGATCATTCATTGTGTGTAATTTGTTCAGACTGTTGTGAAATTTATATAGATATGGTAATAATAATAGAAGTACATATATTCGTGATGTCCCTTCCAGTTCGGATGTATGGTACGCCTATGTTATGTATATATGCATATACGAGTGACAGTGCGGTGTGGTGCAATATGCATGCACTCGTTTCACCTCATTGAATATGTAAAGCGAAAAGTGCACATATCAGGTATCGTACTGTACTGAACTAGCCATTCACTTACAATACTTTTGCCCAAAATGAGACTGTACATTTTTTATTTTACTCCTATATTACATAGTATTTTGTGTATTACAATTGAATGAATATATAAAACATCATATTCCATAAGCTCAGTAGTATTGACCATAAGAGTTGCTGTTATTTATGACAATTGGAGGAATTTCTAAATCTGTAATATCCATACTTACAGATTCTGAAATAAATATAAATTGACTTTAAATATTACATGGATTAGTGGGCAAGTCTATTATTCCAAATTCATGCTAATAAACTCAAAGTGATATAGAACACTTATTTACTTATGCACGTACGTACATACAATGAGCTCATATAGCTAGCAACTTGTGCAATAATGTCGTTTAATTAATGGACATAAAGTGCAGTGATTCATCTTATATTAATTATACACTTAATTAACATAGTTCGCAAAGCGTCAGGTAGAAATTTAACTACACAAGTGTCGTATGATACACGTTACACTATAACAAGAACAGAGACGAACACTGGCAACGATATTAAAGCTCAGCTGGATTAATAATTGCACTTTTGCCAGTGTGTAGGAATCCCGGTATTTAATTCCTGTCGAATTATACTTTTAATGATGTTGAATAAAGTATAGTAAAGTATGGTTATTAAGCGAACGTGGCTATTTATTACATTCGAAATTTGCATTCTATAGTAATTTGGTATAGACCTTGAATGTAGCCACAAATCGGTAGTAATTTTCATAAATTAAATAGTTATCTTTTGAATTTTTAATTAAGTGTGGAACGATATATTACTTGTAGTGTTTAAAGAAATAATTTTCTAATAACTAAAATGATAAATATTATTTAATTTGTTTACATATTATATAATGTGTATTGGGGATGTGTTTTCGTCTGACTTACAAGTAAATACTCGTCATGTTTCAATGCAGAATTATCCGTTGACATACGTAACTATGGCAGCCCACAAGTCACTTGGACTGTTTCACAGCATATTGTATATTTTATGTACAATATTGTTCTGGATCCGTGACCGTTTCTGATGACCTAATACAGTTGAAACCGTGTGGGTGTGTGTGGTGTATTGCAAGTAACGCCAGTGCTTTGTTATTATTCATTTGCAATAATGTCGCAGTACTTAACTCTACGTATGAGATCATATCTTCATTTTAACTGCTGTATCAGCGACTAAAAATGTTAATCTTAAAAAAAGATTGGAACAAAAAAGGATATAATTAAATTAAAATATAGAGAGTAATAAATAATACTAGCAGCACATAAAACAGTAGAGTGATTCACAAAAAAGACTATAGTAGTTTGCATTAAAGCGTATTTAATGTCACAGCTTAATTCAGTATTCATTTATTTTTAATGACAACTTATTAGAATTTTCGGTATATGATAGTTTGTTCTAAAATTTAAATGTATGAAGAATGTTTCTTATTTTGAACTTCCATTTCGAAACACATCAGTTTTCACACGCTAAACTGACGCAGTACACACGAAACTGCAAGTCTAGACTAGCATACGCATTACTTTAATTGTTAAAAGTTGCCAACATAAAATTCATTCATTGACAACCTACCCGAGTTCGCATATATTGAACATGAATAGTAAATTTAGTCCATTATATCCCACAGTTCATTATATGCGGGTTCATTTTATGCGCATTGACTTACATTAGGAGTAATGCATTTAGTTAGGACTCGTGTATACGTTCATTATAAGCGAGTTTCCACTATATGCGAGTTCACTATAAGCGGATTCCACTGCATTTTTAAATTTACTTTTTAAATTTACATATAATATTACGAATGTACAAAATGTTTCATAGAATATAAATTACATATTTTAATAAAATGAAAAAAAAAATAGTCGGGAATATTTAATTTTAAATTCGATAATAATTCTACTGCGTATTTTAAAATAAAATGGAAATTCTATTCTGTAATTCCAGTCTGTAGACATTAATATGCAAACAGTGATAAATATTTTCGTAGTGAATTTGAAGTTTTTTTTTTATAAAAAAAAACATGTATATTAAAATAATGTTTTTCATATACATACAACTAATTAAAAATGTAATGTGCATCTGTTGCAATGTAACACAGAATTATTATTTTCTATCCATTAGTAGACATGGGTGACTGGATTTAAGAGTAAAGATAGCAACTGGTCTATTGAACCAGATGTCCAGCATGGTCCAGTCATAGACGGGAGTCTGCAATCTGTCTAGGCAGACGAGAAAGGGTGAATACATAACAAAGAACACCCTTAAACAGATGAGCTCCACATCAACATCTTTCGTTTCTAGAAATATTTTGTCGCAAGTCATATGGAAATTGCACTATTATTATTCAAAAATCGTAATAGCTATAGTGGACGAAACAAAAAAGTGTCCGGCTGCATTTTTGAATATTGTAAAGGCTATTGTTGATTTCGTGTAATATATTAGCATGAGCTCTCTGGTCAAGGTTTTGAGAAATACAGGTTTTTTTTTCGTGTATCTTTAAGATGAATCTTTATTAAGCGTAGCAATCTTAATGTGAAATTTGAATGAAATTCTTTTGTATGTGAATAGAATGAAAGATGTTGCATAGTGACATCTATGAGCAGCTGCAAATTTCAGTGTATTTATGATGTCAGATAGGAATTTAACTATACACTATAAAATGAAATATTGTAATCGTAACAGGTTATACAGTAAAAGTGTACACTGTAATTTTCAACAGTGATAGATATTTTTAACTGAAACACAGTGTCATGAATGCTAGACATAGGATAGTTGTATGTGTGATGTATATGTTAGATAAATGACCGCATGTTCTGGAGGTATTCAATGTGTAAACCATGCCATATAACATCATATCTAAGATTAGTTGGCTGTGGTGGTAGCCACGAGTTCAGCACATTCAATCAGTCACTGACACCGCACAGAAACGTACATAATTTATCTGCGCAATTAATAATTTGTAGTGCACACGCTGAACGGTATTATACTACTATACGTACATACGTACGTGTATACTACTATAGTTAGTTGCAAGCTGACGTATGTATAATCTAGCACAATATGCGGCCCATTACAGCAGACACTGCAGTAAAAGATAAGTTAGAAAAGGTCATTGTAATTCGTTTTTCAGCAGGGTGAAAAATGTTTGGTGTGAGTTTATTAAGCTTGTGGGGAAAAGTTAAAAAATATGTAGTTACAGCAACTAACTACAAATATCTAATCTATATTTTGCAAGAATCTTTTATTTCTGTGAGAGAGAGGACGTGCCTTGTACTTGTTTTTCAGTTAAGACTAGTTATTATTAAAAAAACTCATGACAGGGCAGAGCGTGTGTGACTAATTCATCATATGAGTTTTGATTAGGAAGCGGAAATCATGCTGAGCTCAATTAAGAAAGTACAGTTTAGTATATTTGGTTGATAAATTGAATACAAGCAATGAATTACATATATTATATTCTAGCTACCATTACTTACAAATTATTGCAGAGCAAACTTACATTCTTCTTTATGCATTTGAGAAAATTACAAAAAGAAGAAAATAAAAATCTTTAATATTTCCAAGTTGCTGAAAGCAGTCGTATATCAAAGACTGATGGGTTTTTCTTCGATTCAAAGTTAAGGAAAAAGAAATAGCAAAAGGGTGTAGGTCATTTAAATTTGGGATAGTGGTTAGCGGGATGCGTAAATCTTAGATCTCTGGACATGAATCCAGTTAGGGAAGCGTTAACGAACTACCCGTCGGCCATAAACTCGACAGAAACTCATTTACGACCTTTGGTCACGTGATCATTGTCACACAACACGCACACACACACACATTCGTAGAGGCGAGTAAAGTTTAAAGGATGCCTGTTTATATGCTCTGTCGCATGTACGTATATGTATACTGATATCTCGCTTCATACTCGACACGGATTTTTCCTGGCGCGCGGCGTCGGTTTTCGTTAATTACCCTGAGGCTCCCGGGTTTGATGCGGCGTCGGACGCGGACGCTGATGACGACGCTGAAGTTTCCAGTTGCGCGATGCGTGTTGCATACACGCAAGGCGACATCGTGTACTAGTGTCGCGCGCATGCGTACATTGAATCGATGGTCGCGCATGTGTAGTAGCGCGTTGGATATCTCGCACTCTATACAACTGTCTCGCTCTATACTTCCCCCACCACGGGTACGTCGCGCGCGCGACCGGATACGGTGCCGGAGTGGCGCCGTCGAATTCGCTGTGAGGTCAGTCCCTTGCCTACCGCCTGCATTGCTTAGCGCTTTTTGAATCGCCGTGCTTAAAATACAAGGTTCCACAGTCAGTGTTCTATATGTTAACGGGGCGAGCACGTTACTCTTACCGGCACTCTCTCTCGCTACAACTACAATCGTTACTACTACTGTTACCAGTTGTTACTGCTACTACTACTACTAACTAAACACTAGTTGTTGTTAGTATCGCGCTGTTGTTTGTTAGTTTTACCTATCTACTACCATACAACTACCACTACTACTACTCTGTTGTTGTTGATGCGTTCGTTCGTCGTTTCGTTTTTACGTTAAAACTGTGCGGGTGAAGTGAGAATTTTTTATTTTGTTTTGTTGATTTGATTTTGTGGTGAATACTCTGTGTGGGTTTTTCTGTTACTCTTTTGCGAAACTGTGTGTTTTCTGCGAAACACTTCAAAGTTCTGTGAGTACCTAAGTGATAATGTTATTATTGTTACTCAAATCAAAACTCACTCTATGTATGTATGTATATATTAAATTAACCAACATGTTTTAAGCAACGTTGCATATTCTGTTATATTCTGTTCTGTTTTTTTTTCTATATAATTCTTTATCAATGAACCGGAAAATCTTATCTTGTGGAAATATTTACTTTCCGTCAGGCCAATGCTGATAAGTCTAGTTGTGTGTGTACTTCTTGTTTGCTTTTAATGTTTTTACCGACAGTGTAATACATACAAATTGTTCATTCACAGATCTTGTTTTGTAAAACAATTCCAGATAGATGTGAAGCTATTGTTGAATGTTTTATTTGAGTTAATTGTTCACATACTTCGTTGCCGGCAGCTGTATGAAACTTTCGGTTTCGAAAATTAGTTACTACACGCCAAGTTCCCGCATATTTCGTCGTGCCGTCAGCCGTGAAATTCATGACGTAGTGTTAAACTTTACTTGCATTATATTTCAGAATAAACACACAAAACTGTGAAACAACACAGCACCATTGTTACTATTTTATTCTCTGTTTATTTGTAAATAATGTACTAATTAATTTCCTGCAGTCTTACACAAACTCTCCGATAACTAAACAAATCACGTCTAAAATACAGGAATTTTTCACTCTTGGTAGAAGTAGTGGTGAGACTTTCTTGATGTTTTAAATATGTTTATTCCCGAAAAAGGTAGAACAAAAATAAATTCGTAGTCCCTAAATCTACTAAATCTTGTTTATAAATAATTTTACTGAACCAACTCTCGACTACTTTGATGTAAAAAGTGGAAAAACCATGTGAAGCAGATTATATTTATTTACCTGATATAGCAAACATTAAAATCTTCTACTTTATAAAATACATATTTAATTTATTTCAACTACGAATGTTGTGAATGAGTGCAGGTTGGAAAACTGTAGTTTTTTATTATTTATATCGAAAACCGGTTTAAGTGGTTTTACATGGCAATTCGCAAGTTTTATTTTTAGTTCTCAAAACGCGCCATATGTTTGTAAATATCACGAAAATTCTTCAAATTCCGCATAAAATTGCACGGAAATATCTTAGATTTATATGTACAGTAGTAATGAGTGCATAATGTACAAATATTTACTCTGGAAAATATTTGGTTTACTATCGGTGTGTTCATAACAAAGTTTGAAATATTTTTATAATTCTTATAGTCTCAAGAATGTCTTAAAATCAAACAAATCTTACAAAGTTTGTTCTAGAATGTTTCTGTGAAATATTCACTGGTACGCCCACTAATGTATAGTTTGTAATACATATGCCTACTAGTTTTTTATTAAAAGAAAAAGGTTAATGAATTGAAATCACTTAGAGCAATAAAGTGTCTGTAATATATTCATGTGACATTTGAAGTCAGTCGTAAATTCTGATCAGTTTACAATGTACCTTTATTAGTATATGTAACGTATATACGTTGGTGGCTCTACTTGTCGTTTACAAGAAATTATTCACTTCACATAACTTGGCTTTGCAATAATAAAATCACTTGTTCGTTCAACTTGTAGATACATGTTACAGAAATTTAATTCTTCATAAAAAATTGTAATGTACTTGTTGTTAAATTAGCGCGTTACAATGAATAATATTAGCATACATTTTTGATCTTTTTTCATGTACATACTTAATTATTCTGTTTCTAAATTACTCAACTAGATATAAATTAACTACAGAAAACTGTTAGTTAAAGATATATCGCGAGGAAATATTATTATGTTGCGATAAAAATGCTAAATACATTATGCATTCATTTTAGATTTAAAATTGAAAAAAAAATCGTGTTGAAAAAAATGGTCTAGTATTGTGTTAAGTGTGATTGCATGTCTGCAAGTAATTTTTTTCAATTATTGTGTTTATTTGGCATGAAATTATTTGTAACTTTTATAAAAAAGAAACTATATTGCCATGACTTATTTCATTAATGAATTGTCTGTGTTTACTAATAAAATTGATGTAATTTTGTTAATTAAACAATTATTTTTTTACTGATACATTACAGAAAATATTTGTACATATTTTCAATGTAATATAAAAAATATGTATGTAATATATTATTATATATTTAACTAATTTATTTTTATTACAACTGTAGTTTTTTTAGCACAAGAAAGTAATGATAATAAAAATATGATGAGCTCAAACTATATGAGAAAGCATTTTACAGTATTGGAAATGAAATAAATTTTATGCATGCAAGCCAATCATTACAAACAAACCGTTGTAAAAAAGAAAATACGGAAAAGAATAAGTTCTTTTTGCTTTGTCGAACATTTGTTTTATTTTTCTTCATCAATTGTCAGTACACCACTCTCCCCTCCCTATTCCCATGTGATTTAATCAATAGTTGACTTGGTGGTGTTCAATTAAAGTTTATGTCCGTCCACCTACGTTGCCCTGTAAGCGGGTGGCAAGCAATCAGCTTGTTTATCGTTTCTGAATATAAAATCTCGCAACCCGAAGGCATTGCTGCATTCATAGATTCATTGTACATGCAAGTATGAACGGGTAAGTAAGATTACAAAGGTAACATATACGTACGTACGTACGTACGTATCGGTACTTACCATCTGTCCATATCTCTCCTTCTTGCGTTTGTACTCTCTGTGTTGGAGAACAATGACTGTAGCTAATGGCACGCCATGCGTAGGCTTATTAGACAAATAGAACCAGTCTGATTTTGACAGGCCGTAATTAATATCGTGTAGCAATTACACTTGTAATTGCGATATGTAAAAAAGACAAGTATTCAACATTGTTTTTTTTTTCAAGATGTAATAAATATGAATGCAGAAAATTGTATATATTCTGAAATTGATTAGAGTTTGCTTAACTGGTTTGTAATATGTTGAATTCAGCGAAATTTGCGTATATGACAGATATATGTACATGACAGTTATTCGTAAACTAATATTCAAATAAAAGTATATTAACAAGGAAATATAAAGATTGCATAATATAAATTCACCATATCACCTTATCAGAATATAAAATCGTATTTCTTCCTAGAAAGTTAGTTGATATATTATTTTATACAGGATGTATGTTTTGAATGCCACATATTTAATATCTGTATGCGTTATAAATGTCAAGGTTTTAAAATATATCGCAACACCGTAATATTGCAACTATCGAATATAACACCTACATCGTGCATAGTATAATATTGCCTAATGTGCTTGAGGACTTTGGGTTGAAAATTCGTGTGACACCTATTGATAATCCCTGGTTGAAACCGCCTTCTCATTACTGCGTCGCCGTTCGTTGTGTAGCAAGCCGTAAGACATTGTTCAATAATCGTAAAGTTTTAACGACATTAATGTCGGAATAGAGTTTAAATGCAGATTTAATACGTAGCAAACATTTCATTAGTCCTGGTTTATTCATCGTGTGCTGTTGTTAAATTTCCCGCGGTTAGTTTCATGCTGTAATACTCACATATACATACACATCTGCACTGTATACACTCGTACATATACACGTGCCATTGGCAAATTGTGTTGCAATATCAATTACAGGTATTACTAGATTTATTGAGAGATTTACATGCGTGCACACGTCACGTATACCTATGCAAATATTCCTGCGAAATTAAACACCAGCTCGGAATATTTCTCGAACATCAACAAACGTACAATACACACGCACGTATATACTTGAATCAAAGTAGTAATTACAAGCTGTCACTTGTATGTTACAATTGTTGTTTTTGTGTGTACAGAAAACCTGTTCTTAATAATAAATAATACAAAACATATATTTGAAATTAGGTTTTGTTTAAAGAAGCAAAGAACATATATTTCAGGTCAATAAAATTATGTAAATAAATAAATAAACACATGGGCAAACACGATTTAAAAATTAAATATTAAAAACTGTTCTACCGGTAAGGGAAGTGAAAATTCTACATAGCTTACAGTATTTATATTAAATATTTATACTACAGCTGGTTTCGCTGTGAAATTATGTAAATACTGCATTAATAATTCATTATATTTAGCTTTACTCTGTATAAATAACACTTTTTCTGTTTTATTTTCAAGTCTACCATCACCTAGCGATTGTGCCCCCAGAGCTGTAGCTTCTAGTAAATTACAGACATCAGGAAAAATTCTGATTTGCGGTCAAATTTCCAAGTGGAAAATAATAATATTTGTTTTTGTTCGTATGTGATATGAAATATACATACGTTCATGTAAATATATACAAATGCATGTGTATATTTGACATTATAATGACATTTTATTATAGCAGGAAAATTGATAACTATTGAAATTTGGCTTGATAAAAGTAAAAATATGGAAATTTAAAGGTTGTTTTCTGATATAATCTGTTATTAGAATTATTTAACATTCTCTGAACTTAATAATCTTTGTTTCGAATAAAATATTTTCCTCAAACTTCTAGGAAATATTATTGAAATTTAATAATTGAAATAAATTATTAAATTTAAATAAATTATCTCACAATATTATCTGTTATAATGCATTGATTTTATGTTGTATAAAGGTTTCATAAAATAGGTTGTATTTTTTGGTTACATTTATATTTCATACTATTGTTAGCTTTATCACCATTGAATTTTATTTCATATTTTTATTCCACAATAGTAATACACAAATAATAATAGTATTTTTTTGTATGGCAATATTTTAGTCGTACATTCGTGCTCTTTTCTTTAACTACTAAAGCCTCCTTCCCCCGCTCACTCTCTCTCATTCGTTCGTAGTGTTCTCCTACCCCTATGTAATATAGCGTCGCCCAGACTAACGCACTGACACCCTAGGACGTATATAGAGCTTGGCAAATCGATCGTACAAGACGCCAGTTTGTCTGGCGTCCGGATCGGCGTCGTGGCGAAGTCAGCACGATATGGCTTTAGCTATCGCATACACATACATACATAAACAAACACGCACACAATCAGAGAAAACTTATAACTTTGTTTGTATATGTACCTATAACATACATTGTTATTAGGCATGCTTATACATATGTACGATTATTGTATACTTGTGTGTATGTATATGTGTGACTGGTCAATGTATGTATTGAGTACAACAATCTTGATTGTTTTTATAATGAAACAGTAGACAAAGAATATTTGCATATTTAGCCATATGTACGAACATGTGGAACAAGTTGCTTAATAATAATTACTCGCTGACTTATTATTATTGTTATACAACAAAGTATATTAAATAACACGGTATATCACGCTATATCCTAGTCACTCGGAGTACTGCAACAATCTGTATCAAACCAGTACAAATACAAGTATGTACATACGAGTATTTATAGGATATATATATATATATATATATACATATGTCGAGAATTGAATAACAAAGTTACAAATATTGCTTCCAATAAAATAATACATGTCACAAGAAATACGTAAAAAATATAAACTATGTTGTTGCAACCGGAAGCGTGGTAACTGAATCAAGATTTTTATTTATTTTCTTTATTTCGTATTTCCGTTTTTTCTATTCTCTATTTTCTTTTGATATCGGTTTCTGTTTGAAATACGCGAAAGGTTTGGCACTGCGAGATAGATAAGAAACATAGTCGTCGAATATAGACGGGAAGTAAAAGTGCATTAGAAAAAATAATAAATTAAAATTGATCTTATGTTCATTTCTTACTTACTTCTCGCAATGTTTTAATGTCTGTATTCCATGTTCGTTCACTTGATATAAATCATCTAATTTATAGAATACAGCAACAAAGAAATCCGTAACACAAACCAATAGTAATTCTATATTATTGTAACTTGCCTATCAAATGACCCTGAACTAAAATAAAAATATATGACATTAAGGGGTGCCAGCCCCTCGCATTCTAATGTTGTTCTACGCCAGTGGCCGCGGAAAGGGGGGGAGGTTACGATAACGCACAGGGGTCCCATAGTGGGTCAATGCTCCTCAGTAACCCCGACGGGTGGCAGTGAGCGAAGGGTCGGAGGGAGGGGACAGACTCCGACGCGTTTCTAAAATTATTCTTCTACGCCCTCGCATACTGGAATGCTTCCGTAGACTTGTGGCGTATACTAGCGTCAGTCTGTATAGCCGGTCCGACTCCCTAACCAACCGACTCACTGACGGACGCCTGACGATCTGTGGCCGGAGTGGTTGCCTGATGCAGCAGGCCTCTGTACAACTCTTGTACATTGTACAATAGAACTTGATGGCAAGTCAGAAGATCAGCAGGAAAATCCATTACCAGATACTTGATCCACAAGGAAAATGTATTATTATCAAAACACAAGTACTGTTGTGATCCGTGGTGTTAATTCGAAGTCATAGACAGAGTCCCGTAGAAACTGACATTCAATTATACGTGTGCCAAGTAAGAAGAAAATATTTATTTTCACCCGTAAAATGACTTTGGTATAAGAGGAAATTGCCGGCATTTATGCGTAGACTTGTACGGTAATATTTTATTAGCATGTATCCGGATTTGTATTGGGGAACCTTATGGGATTGGATGAGTTTGACGTGAGATGTGTAAAACTGAGTGGCGCGGTTTGTTTGGCGATGAGAGGGTTTCAAGTGGACACTCATGGGGTGGGTAGAGTGAAGGGTGTGTTAGAATAGGGTGTGGGATTGAGAATATATAATCGTATCAAATATCAGTGTTCAGTGTCAATATTGTCATAGGATTTTGTTCATTTTAGTTCTAGGTCTGAGCTCTCCAAACTGCCCTCTTCGAAAATTAAGGATTGTCATCTATATCTACAATGTGAATGTTGTTATATTTTAGAGTGACAATGTATAGTTTTTATAAATTATTATAAAAGTCAGTATTTTTAACATTTTAATCAACTAATTTCTATATTTATTAACACTTTTACTGCCGTGTGTATACATTTGGAAGTGTTAAATATTGACTACTTAATAATTGAACAAGTTTTTTTTTAAGTAGACTACTATTAACAGTTTTGAAAACGCTGCTGTAAAAAATGTTTGCGTCCGGTTTTGGGCAAAACAATGACAAGGGCCACTCCTTGACGCTTCGATACGCACAGTTGATCTGATAAAGAGTGCCGTATATCCGGAAAATAGTGACCTACAATGTATACATATACCTACTATACACGGTACAATACAAACTTTGTATGTACAGATGTGATTTTATCAATATGCTCTGTTTAATCAAATGTTCAAATCAATACTCACGGTTTCATATTGGTATAAATTTGTTAATAATTAATTTATCTCTAATTAAATTACAGTTATTCGCAATTTAATTAATATATTCTGTAATTAGTTTTTCATTATTTATCACGGAAACATATTGTATGGTGTCATAAAGAATATAAAAAGAAAGAGAAAAATATTTGGCTGCTGCGTAAATATTTCATTATCGCTTTTAATTAAAACAAAAATTATTCATATTTGTCGTGTACAATGTGATTTTAATAACGTTGCATTTATTGCATTAATTTTTATCAGTAAAAGTTAATTAAACTCCCGCATACCCAGACTATATTGGCCATTATGCGACTATATGAACCGATGACGAATTCACTGGATAATAAAAGCCGATAGGCGTGGGAAACATTGATAACAATGGAACTGAAATAAAATTTACCGTGAATTATTCAATTTTTTCGCTTGTCCATATAAATTTTTACGACTCGGGTAAAAAATATTTCGAATGTCGTTGGTAGTAGTGGGTGGGTGTTTTGCCGGGCTGGACACAGTATTGTATCGACTATGTGTGCATGTATCGATATTTTTGTACAGTGCTGTACTGTGTATAGTGTTACTGTGCAGTGCTGGTGTAGTTGGCTGTGTGCAGTTAGATTATCCTAGTGACAAATAGCCCACCGAGGACTCCCGTGTCAATTGCATACGCGGCATAGCTGCAGTTGCTATATAAATGAGTTTTGCTGCTGCTGCTGCTGCCGTTTGCCTATATGTATTTGTTTTTTTTTACACTTTTTTCGTTTTAATATATTGCCGGAATTATCATGGCGAATTCTACGTTCATTTACGGCTTTTTAGCAAAAAATAAACCACTTTAATCGCGGAATTTGATCCGCTTCAATTTGCAAAAATGTCTGTTGATGTTTGATATATACACACACGTGTATGAGTTGGTGCTATATATATAAAGCTATATTATGTTACATTCTTATTTGATTGAAATAATTTCTAGACAAAAAATAATAACAAGTAATATACTAGACAGTATTGTATAGGAATTCACACTTCATATCTTTCATTTGGTACTTTATTTGATAAACAGAGATAGATACTTACAGAGTTCGATTAATTTGTTTGAATAACATTCCAGTTGGAACATTATGTATTGCCTGTTTGTTCCTATTGGTGGAGGAGTGTTGGTGTTGGTGTCGGTGTGTGTTGAAGCTGGATGATGTTGGTGTAACAGTGTTGTTGAGAGCTGTTGCAGACAGCTGTTTGGAATTAATATCGAGTCGCATTGACAGAAATAGCACTTTCAGCTTCACTGTCTTGCTTCACTTACTCACCGTGCCACTTCTCGGAATGAATTTGAAAAGATTTATGCTAAGTGTGAACATATGAACTATACCGAAATTGTGCTACACAAACCTGTCCAAGTAAATGGAGATAAATGGAAAGGAAAGTAATTACAGCATATAATCCAAGATGGAAACCATAAAAGATTATACGTAGAAGAGAATATATATTAAGAAACTTTATTCTTCTGCATACAAATACTGAATTTATAAATAAACACTGTTATGATTCTAAAGTGAATCATGCAGTGTAAATAGAAAAAATTACAAATAACACTGTAAAGATCAAATGATGTGAATGTAATATGAGAATAATTGCGGTAAAATGTCATTATGCACAATACTGTCAATATGTAATTAATTACAATGATTTACACCTGGAATCGGGACGCTTTGAACAATAATTTAAAACGGCGACATGATGGATTCAAGCTTTCCACTTCATAGGTGTTTTAATTATACAAAATGTTGCCTAATTATATACTGTCAATCAAAGGCAACGTGTCCGCGATAATTCCGTTGCCAACGAATATACAGCTTGTCAACATACATACATACGAGTATATATATATATA